>VZTJ01003939.1:178838-322306 GCA_013397795.1 Orthonyx spaldingii
TTTTTTTTTTTTGGTTTTTTGTTGTTTTGGTTTTTTTTTTACATAAACCATGTATGTTTTGCTTTCCAGTTTTTCAGTTCCTGCTCTTTCAATCAGCTCCTTTTTCTCTCCTTGTTCTACTTGGAAAATTTGCAAGTGTACTGTTGAGAATTGATTTTCCCATGAGTCTGCTTTATTTTTCCATTGTATTGCCCATATAGATCTATTTGCTTCCACATAATTTTAAAAAGTAGAACTTGGAGGAGATGATATCTACAGACTATATAACTGGGTTGCTGGCTTGTGTCATTTGAAATTACGCTACATCAGTGCTGCACTTGCCGGGATCATTATCTGCCTTTTATTTTTGTTGGTAGAGAGATCATTCCAACTCTTTTAAACTCTTGCAGTTTTGGAAAAGGGAGACAGCAGCATGTAGCTGCTTCATTTCACTGTTTACCAGAGTGCAACCTTCTACATTTTACTCCAAAACCAAAGCTGTTTTGAAAAGGGTTAAGGTCAGAGGGGTGATCTTGCCTGATACAAGTCCCGAAAGCAAAACAAGTGCCAAGCTTTGATATTCTTTCTAAATCAGAACCAAATACCTTTATGGCTATGTTTTCACTAGCAATGAAAGAATTAGTAGTTTCAAAAGCATTTCCTTCTGCATCTAAAAGATGCTGTATGATTTATACTTATGCCTCTCACTGAAAGCACTATAACGCAAAAGTGCCACCAGAAATATTAGTGCTCCGTGTAGGCAAATATGTGCTGCTTTGTGTGATATGACCTTGTCCCTTACTGTTTCATCTGCTTTCATGGTGTTTCTAGGATTTCTTGCTGAAAAAAGAATATAAAACTCTGGAGTATAATCTAACAACCACTGGGGTTGAGCTGGACAAAGTAACAGCTTTTTGGGATGAGGTTGGTACTTTTACCCAAACTATATTAAAACACAGGGTGTCTTCTTTTTTTTTTTTTAATATTTGCCATGATGTTCTCTAGAAAGAGCAGAGTACACTTTTTCATTTTAACTAACTTCAGTGCTCAGCAGGTAAGGAATGCTTAGCAAGTAATTAATGCATGATATCAAATTATCCACAGTTGAGAAACTTTGGAAGAAACCTTTTAATAAGTGTTAAGGCCTGTAATAAGTGGTTATTACTGATTTAAGCCAGCCTGAAAACAGGATCAGGCTGTGGCATGTATAAACATTGGAAAACAGTTCTATAATAAGCAAATTTTGTGTCCACAAATTTAGGCACAAGTCCAATACATACATTAAAAAAAGTATATGTAAGAATATAATGAGTATTTTATTGTTAGGCAAAGTAACATGAGAAAAGTAAGTTCATATGTTTTCATAAATTCATACTATGATATACATCTCTGCATATGCATGTTTTATTCATTTTTTATGTACATCAAATACATATCCATGTATATTGCAGGGAATTGGAGAGCTGTTTGTAAAAGCAAACCAGGAAAACAACAACAGCCAAGCTCCTAGCACTGACAGCAATCTCTTCTTCAGTAATTTTCCACTTCATGCCTCTCCTGTTCTTCAGGATATAAATTTCAAGATTGAGAAGGGGCAGCTATTAGCTGTTTCTGGATCTACTGGAGCAGGCAAGGTATTTCTGTTTCTGCTTCAACAAGAAGTTCTAATAATTATAAGGAATAATATTATGTTGTTACCTGTATTGTTACTGTATTCTTGCTATCCTGTGCTTGCTGCAGAAATGATGGCTGGAGGAAAAAGTAAGGATAAATTGCAAGTTTCACTAAAATAATTACTTGAAGTTTTATTCTATGGCCAATATGAGATGGAGTTTGCTGGGTGTTTTTTGTAATAGAAGGATATAGAATTATAAGAAAAAAGCAATTTAATGACAAAATGTTTTCCCATTGGAAGTAAAAGGACATTTTAAAGGAGTAATGCAGACTGAAACCTAAAGTTAAGGCTCATAGTGAGAATCTCCCTGCCTTTAAAACAATTAAGAATATAGCATAGCTATTCAGATGGCTCAGTATGCTAGAAGGCACTTTTTTTCCCTCCCTTGGTAACATTTTCGGAAAAATTTGAACACACAATGGTTCATAAGCTGACAAGCCTGACAGGAATATAGCCAGGTATGTGTGCCCTGGCCATGTAGTGTACCTGATCTCTTGGCTCTGGTTCCTACAGTGCCTCACTCAGGCTTCCTGAGACCCATGTGAAAGCCTGGGGAGATGTTGCTGAAACTGGTAGTTTTCTGCGAAAATTTGTGGTTTAGATTAATCATCATTTTACTACCCCAAAATGTTATCAATGCATTTAGTTTGCAGATGACATATACATGTAACATCATTAATATAAAACAAGTTGAACTGTGATATTCTTATTCACTTTGAACATCAAGTAATTAGATGAGTCTTTCATCTTCACTGGATTTTTTGAGGAGATGTGAAAGTTAAAACAAATGTTCATTATGCTTCTCCTGGTTAACAAATTATAGGTGAAAATATTATGATTCCTTTGACTTGCATGGGGTAAAATCTTTGTTCTGTTGGAGTCAATGACAAAGGACTCATCAATTTCAATATGATTAAGGCTTCTTATTTTTCTGTAATGATCCCCATAAGAAAGAGTAAGGGACTCAGAAAATGAGATTGTCCTCAAGATAATGTGTTAAGGTGCATTTTACAGTGATACTTCTAAATTAACAGAATAGTTTATCTATGAATATTGCTAATGCTGGTAATTGTATTATAGAAATGTGAACTAGAAAATGCTGAAGGATGTAGGTATATCTCCTTTGCTACATAGGAAACTGAGCAAAATTCAGATTACACTGAACAGTTTATGTGAGTATATACATACAAAAAAATTGCACTCTCCAAGGCAATAAAAATAAAAGCCTTATAATATTATCTGAAAAAGTTACAAAAAATAAGATTGGCCTCCCACCCACCATCCCCCACCAAAAATACTACACTTCCCTTACACCTTCTTAATGTAAGGGTTCCTTCATGTTGCTTGAGGCTGTTACTGTATATTCCAGGAACTGTCAGGCCTGTGAAACAGACTGCGTAACTATTTTATCTATAACAGGTATGAAGCCTGACATCAGCTCTTTAATATTGCTTCAGTATTAGATAGGGTTTGTTTTGGTTTTGTTTTGTTTTTTCAATTTGTATTATATGGCACAAGATACAGTAGTTTAACATCCAGTGTACAAAACACACCAGGCAGCTGTCCTTTGCAAGATTGGAAACTTCTTACTCAGCATTTTGGAAAAGTCAGATTCTGGTATAATGGAAGGAATCTCACAAGACTTCCCCAATATATTGTATAACTTACAAAAGGATCTCTGGGCTTGACAGCATGAAACTGTGACTTAGATTTTTTAGATCTTTGGCTGTTACGTCCCAACTTTGTTGACTGTTTATTGGTGATAAGAACACCACTGCAATGGCTCTGTAACATATTTTTCCGTGTATTTCTCAATTCTATTCTTTGATCTAGTAGCCAATGATGTGTGACAAGGTTACTACAAGCTACTGATTAACTTTGAAATTATAACATGTCACTACTGAAATTGCAATCAATTCTTTTATGAAGGGAAATAGTAAATATACTTAGGTCAGGCATTCACGTAAATGAGTTAACAGTTGCAGAGGAAAATTCAGATCATACTGAGCAATTATATGTATTTACACAAAGAAATTGCATTTTTCAAGGCAATACAGATAAAATACTTATGAGCACTAGCAAAATTATAAGCATGAATTATATTGTACAAAAAACAAACAAAATAATCACTGATAATGTGAAAAATCAAATAGCATTCTCTATGAATACTAGTACCTTATGTCTGTATGTGCTTCACAGATTTGTACCTTGTGAAACTATCAATAGCTTCATTAAAATGACATACTTTTCTAGCAGCATGTCTTTTTACAAGATATCTTACACAATTTTAATCATTTATTAAATTAAGTTTCTCTCATATTGGAGGCCTTTCAGAATCACATGTATCATGAAAGTGTCCACTAATTACAGTTTGCACTAGATCAGTACTTACAGGGACACTCTTGGCAAGACAAATATGCCATTTAAGTGATTTAGCAGAGTGACTCTCACTTTGTTCAACACATCTTATTGTTGTACAGATCTCCGATATATTAATTGAGTGTTAATATTTTTTCAGACTTCTCTTCTGATGTTGATAATGGGAGAATTGGAGCCTTCACAGGGTAAAATCAAACACAGTGGAAGGATATCCTTTTCACCTCAAGTCTCCTGGATCATGCCTGGAACAATAAAAGAAAACATAATTTTTGGTGTATCCTATGATGAATACCGGTACAAGAGTGTCATCAAAGCCTGCCAACTAGAAGAGGTTAGTCATCTAGGACCTTTAAGACCTGTGACCCAACCCAAGCGAAAAACCCCAAAGAAAAAGTCAAGGAATGGGGCTTTAAGTAAGTGAGAAATTTCTGAGATTTATGGAACTCAGTCTGGCATCCCAATTTTGTGGAATTGCAAGTCATGTTGTTGTCAACTGCTTGGGAGATACACTGACATTGACAGTTCTGATAGTTTATACAACAGAAGCTAAGTAAACTGGCTCAGATATTATGTGGTGCCTGCCTTCTCAGCCTTCCTTGCTAGTTAAAAACCTGAGTAAACATACTGATGTTGAAGAAATTATGTGCAAACATATTATTCTGACAATTTTTTGTCACATTTCTTGCCCATAAAGAAGCTTTTTCCTTACAGTCTTGGAAATTAACCTGTTTTTCTCCTTTCTTTTGCACTTCAAAAATGGGTCCAGGGATAACTGGAACTTTGTGGCAGAAATCTGAATTATTTAGTGGAAAATCTTGACTAAAGTTGGGATTTTTTCTGTGTATACACTAAAAGTTCTTACACTGGAAATAATTGCAGGATTGATTCTTATGTGACATGTAGCCCACAATGAGTACAATCATGTCAAAATGTCCTTGCATGTTTTTGATGTTGACAGAGGGTAGTATAGGAAAATATATTTTTCACATGGCAAGATACAAAAGGAGCCAGCATTTGAGACCTTTGCAAACTTTGCTATGCCTTAAGATTTTGCCTGTAATATACAAATAAACCCAGCAAATATTTAACTGTGCTAAATAGGATTTTTCTTTAGGCCACACAGTGAAACATATTTTTCCTTAGCATGAGTCAAGCAAGAAATCATAGCCAGTCTGTTTTAAAATAAGATAAGGTTACTGCATTTTGTCTCAGAGCAAGGTATAGTTAAGCCATAAAGTAATATTTTCCTATATGTTTCTGGTCATTTCAAGTTATGTTTGGATTTTTGATTTAGTTTGCTGGAAATCCCTTTGGAAGCTCCTGAAGACAGGAGAATTAACAACTTCTGTGCAGACTTTCTGTAGAGTTGTCCTTAACCCCGGTTGTGAAAGTTGTAGTTAATGCCAAAGCTCCAAGAAACAACTGGCTTCAGCAGTTCAAAACTGCCCTCACTCCCAGGCCCTTCCTAGAGCAGCAGGTGCTCAGTGGTAGCTCAGTGTCTCAGTACTGGTGGGACAGCTTGGTGTCCCAGTGGTTGTGGGACAGCTCAGGGTCTCAGCAGGCTGCAGCTCCTTTGTTCTCCAAACAGGCTCAGTCAAGCTAGCTTTGATCTGTGTTGCTGCAGCTCTGTGCAGAATGATATGCTTCACCTCCTAGCAGGGCTTATTATTTGAGATTGGGTTTGATATTTATACAGTTTTTTTCTCCTGGACTGAATAAATTGGGCCGGCCTGAAGAGAAGGCAGAACAGTCTGGAAGGAAGCCAAACACATTACCTTATTGCTATTATTATGCTTTTTTGTCTACTTAGCTTTCATGTATTAGTTACCAAACAAGACTCAGTATGGCAGATTGAAGGATGAGTTTCAAATATTAATTTTTTGTTTATTCCCCAGTGCTACCTGTTAGGGGTTTATTATATTAGTGCTTTGCATTGGAGTTGTGTGTGTGTGTGTTTGTTTTCCTTCTTCAGGAAGGAGAAACCAGAGGGTTTTTGCCTAAGTGAGTTCACTCTGCTGCTTTCTCTGTAACCTTCCTAGGTAGTTATATATTCCACCTGAAAGCAGGCCTGCTGAGTCTAGTTCTTATGTGGAGCCTTCAAGAAACCAAGGGCTGATGATACAAGAGAGTTCATTTCCTTACTGTGCATATGCTCAAAGTCAGTTAACATACAGCTCTTAACAATGGCTAAGTCAGATTTATTTCCAAGCTTCATACTCACTGAAATGTTTTTGGAACATCAAGAAATCTTTCACCCAGTGGGTAAATAGATGTGTTAGTAAGGCAAAAAGTAACATACTTGTGAAATGCCCCTTTTACTTTGTCATTTCCACCATCAACTTTTAGAGGAAGCAAACTGAAGATATAGTCCAAATCCTAAATTTGATGTCTTTTCCCTTTCTTCTTTATTAGTGCCAATAAAATACTGCAGGTCACTCTGTGGGTTATGTCATACCATTCATGTGGGTTCGAGGGTTCCAGACACACAGTGAGTAGCCTGTTCTTGTCTGCAGCAGAACAGGATCCTGAAGCCAGCTGAAGTCATACAAGGTGCTCTCCATTTTGTTTTAGGTCTGTGGTGATAAGCAAATGATATTACAGAAGTGTAACTTAAATAATTTAGGGTGCATGAGAATTTTCACAAAAGTCAGTGCTACATTCTCCTGCCTTTTTTGATTGAGACGTAGTTAATTTACTAAGAAGGTATCACTTAGAGTCTCTTTAGAGTTGCTAAGTATGCAAAGTAAATTTATCTCTAAGTAATAATGAAAGATGAAAAGTGCAAGTAAATATTTCCCAGAACTTTTCATATTTTTAGGTGTCCAAGAATAGAATTTTCCCTGTATGGGAAATCAGATCTTTATTCAGAGGTTAGAATGTGTTTTATGCTAGATTATGTAAAGTTGTAGAGAATGGCAAATCTGGTTGTGTTAGCCATTACCTAAACAACAGGTTTGCTTTGGTAGGTTTTTCTTGAATGGAAGAATTTTTGATGTTGTTCTAAAAGATATTCTCACAGCATTACATTTGGTTCTATTTGTATATGAAACCATCAAAAGGAAGGTTAAAAAGATAATTTCTTCTCCAGTTAATTTTGATTAATCACAAAACATATTCCTGAAAAGCAGTGAAACTATGAGCAACAAAAGGATTTTCTTTTATTTCTTGTATGAGCTTACATAAGTTTATAGCAATTTAGAGCACTGAAATGGGACATTTTTTAATCCAAGTAGTTCAGGTAGCTACATTTGTACTTCCTGTACTCTCTTAAGAGATGTCTCCCTTCATCTTCTTAATATTGTTGCCTTGATGCAATTCACCTACCCTCCAGTTGTGCTATTATACCTGTTCATGATGTACTGTGAAACAGAAAACGAAGATTAAAAAGAAAATTGTTATGATATATTGGAGATCTGCATACCTCATAAATACTATGCCAAGATAGTTTGACAAAGTGTGTTTGTGTAGGACACAGTGCACTAGGATGTCAGTATATGCCTGAGTTTACAAGCTTAATTAGTGTGTACATGTCTCTCAAGTATCCTTTTTTCTTGTGCATGGCGTGGCTGTTGTCTCACCCAACACCCCTGCCACGGGCGCGTGACTGATGGGTGCTCAGACTCAGGGAATCATTGTACAGCAGATACTGTTTTGTGAGTCTGTGTGTGGGAAGCCTGTGTTTTAATGGTGCTCCTTGGAGTGTAGTCCCACTAGATGATGCGTGACAGCAGCAGAGGGTCATAGGTTTCATTTATGGTCCCTGGTCCTCACAGCTCCTCTCTGCAGTGTTCTCTGGTGCATGGGGATAGCAAGGGCAGGCACACCACAGTGCAACCCGATCCGAGTGCACGAGATCTGAGTTGTTGAAACAATCCGTAATGAAAGATAGTCATGTGTTGAAGGCTCAGTGAGGGATGTTTGTCAGATCTAAGTACCACTGCTTCTCATAATTTCAGGATGTCGCTGTACAGGTACATAATACTGAAGAAACATGAGAAGGGTTCTCAACTGCATCTCTGTGCATCAGTGAAAGTATGCCTAGGATACTTCGTAAACTTCTCTTTTAATGTGTATTTTTTATGGTAGTGTAACCTGTTTTATATGTGCAAAATGATTCAGAACTTGATTACAATTATATTTTGTGATTATATTTTTCCTTTGAGAGTAAGTAGGGCATCAGAGGAGTTAAAATGACTTTATCATTAACTGCAGTTTGTAAATGGGAAGAGGTTAAGAGAAAAGTAGTAAAAGGTGAAAGAACAAAAAAGACTGCTTTGGAGTTGAGATAAAAGGACTGTAATTAAGAGCTGCATTAGTGCTCTTGATATCCAAAAGAAACAGCCTTACTGGCAAAAATTCTTTCTGAAAGTCTAGCACACACTGAATATGACTGCAATAAGTTGTGTGTAGACATTGCACATATTTTTGTGTGATGCTGATCTCAAGAGAATGCCAATACATTTAAATTACATGACACATTCTGTGAAACATCACAGTAAAAAAGTTTTCAAGATGCATAGGAGAAGGGCTACCTGTTCCTTATCCACTGCCTTCTTGCTCTTTTTTCCTTTTCTTGAGAAACAGTGATTAATTTAGTAAGCAAGAAAGCAGGATAAGTGCCTAATTTAATATGCATTTTAAAATTAAGGTCCCAGTAAGCAAACAGGAAAGTGAGGGCTTTCACCTCCTAGATTAAACCATTCCAGCACAGATCAGTAGTCTTTATCATTTGTCCTTTATTTAGAAGCTTTTTGAAATGAATTGTTTAAATGAGAGGACTTTTGATTTTGCGGGTATTACCTCAAATCTATTACCTCTAAATTCTTATGCTGGCATTCCATAATAGAGAGAAGACAAGATGTAACTGTTATGGATTCTGAGCACATTTTCTAAAGGCAGTCCCCAAAGGCAAGTTTAAAGGTACTCAAAAAGTAAGATAAGATTAAATGGTGCTGCCCCAGCAGCACTTCTGACAAAGTGGTTTACCCTTTTTATCAAGTACCTTTCATCACATTCATAATAAAATATTGTAGCAAGAGAGTGTGAACTTCTGCTTAGCACTTCAAGTTAAGGACCAAGTGTATAGTAAAAGCCACTGAGAGATGTAAACTTCCTGAGTTTGTATGTCTGTGGAAACTTGTCGTTAAATTTGAAGTAATTCTACAAGTGAGACTTCCCTAAGGATTGTATTAATTGGAGGTTGTATTAATATAATGGCAGGGATAACATGAATATAAATGGAAATTTGTAGGACTTAATTTGCAGGGGGTAATTGCGTTTGCAAAATCCTTTTTACTCATGTTATGAAAAATGGGAAAGCAGTGTGACTTGATTTTCAGATACTTAGGTTGAAAAATCAGTATTAATAGCCTGCTATATGCAGGGTATGGGATTTTTGTTTGATTTTAGCATTTGATAAGTTAAAAAGATAAAACCATTGGACAGTCAAAACAGGAATTTTCATGTTTAAATATTGTTAACATTGAACAAACTCATCCTAAGAGAAGGCATTCCTCCAGTCAAGACTACAGAAGCAGACCTGTTATAGTTATTCTTGTTTAAAAATAAACAAACATCATATCACATTTGAGTGGGTCTATCATATCACATTTGAGTAGTTCAGGAGTTTTGAAGCCATACTTCCATAACTTCTAGTTTTACTTTTTTGTTATGTAAGATAGATATTTTTCCACCTAGTTAATTCATTTGATCCTTCAATAGTTACCTAAGAGGCCATAAACACATAATGGCAAACTACCTTTGAGAGATTACCACTCTAAGTAAACACATGTTCTGATTTGAGGGACACCAGCTGCTCATGAATGTAATGTTTAACACAGCATGCAAATAGAGGAAGTATTTCCATGTGAAATTGAATTATATAACAGTACTAAAGAAATTTGTGGCCAGATTCTGTGGGGTTTTGAGCTGGGTTTATAGGGAGTGCAGGAGATTAATTTTCATCTAATAACTAGATTATGGAGAGATTAACTATAGAAAGAGATAGTTAATAGGCCAAACCCAGGTGTGTTCAATGTCTCCTTGTAATGGATGGTATCCATCCCTGGGTGAGAAGCTCACTGCAGTGTCAAGAATGCCTCAAAACAGAAACACATCCTTGCATCCCACTCTAGTTCTTCGACTCCTTTTATCTGCTTCGACTCCTTTTATCTGTTGTTGTTGTTTGGTTTTTGTTTGTTTTGGGGTTTTTTTGTTGTTTTTTTTTTTTTGTCGCATAAGTAAATTGGTAGGTGTTGAGAGGTTATTATGTCAGTGGGTGAAATATTTTGTGCCCTGATTTTGAGCCTCATTTTCACAAGGGAAATGGGCAGATTACAAAGTGTGTGGAAGAGAGGAACAATAAAGGGTTCAAGTGTGGAACAGAGTGCTTTGTGGTATGTAAATCTCTACAAGAGGTTATTAAATGCTAGGTTGGTTATCTAATCAGGTACACGTCTACGGTGTAAATTACGTGAGAGCAAGTGACTGAACCTGTCCTCACAGCCGGGGAGAGCCACTGGTATGTCAAGGTGAAGTTTATCACACCCTAATGTAAACAGCTAAAAGAGTATAAATGCCTCTTTCAGGCAGAAAGTCCACATAATATGTCACAGACTCACAGAATATTCCGAGTTGAAGGAATCCACAAGGATCATCTAATCCAACTCTTAAGCCCCTGCAGGGATTGAACCCACAATGTTGATGTTATTAGCACCATGTCAAACCTCCCACTACCACAGCTGCATCTCAGACATGTGGGCCCAAAAGCTGGCTACCTTTATGCTTTTTCCACCCCACACTGGTGTGATCCACTGGCATATGCAGACTCCTCTACCTGAAATTCTCGTCTGTGGCCCAAAATCATTGGTAGGTCAACTGTGAAGCTGCAGACACAGTGAGTTTTCTGGGTAAACTGGAAGTTAAGAGGCTAGCACAGTTTCTTTATAGCACGGGAACATCTCGATTAGAGATGAACTCCCAAATGCACTGACTTCAAGAAGTTTATCAGTGATCACATAAATATGTATAACAGACCCCCCCTGCAATGTTCTCTGTTGATATAATTTCGTTAAAAATCTGTTTCATTCAAGACAGCTCTCCCCACCCCTTTCCCTGTCTTAGGTACAGGGCTCTGGACTGATTACCTTGAATGTTGTCCGATCTTCTGTGTCTTTTCTGGAATAATATTTAATTCTCTTACCCTGCATTTAACCTACCCACATGCAGTGCACTGACTACTTCATGTTTCAAAAATCTGTTCCACGGAAATATTTTGCCATAGAGAAAGCAAGTTTTGCCAGTATTCATGTGAGTTTTGGGTGAGCCTGACACTGATCAAGGTCACAAACTGTTGCAAAAGCAAAGCTTATGCTTTTGGATCATGAATCCTTCATAAATGGTTCAGCTAAAGTCTAACAAAAGCTTTGGTTTACAGAATCACAGGGAAAGAGAAGAGAATTATCTAAATAAAATAAAATAAAGCAAAAATTTCAAAAAATCTGATTTAAAATACTTTAAAGAAATCTGTTTTTCTGGCTTCATGCCCAGAAAAATGAGGATTCAAGTATGTTAAGGCTAGTTACCTAAAAGCCAAGATGCAAGAAATTATTGAAATTTCTTCATCTTTTAAAAATTCATAGAAATGTTCTGTACTAGGTATGAGTCTGAAACACAAGTTTTGATTTCAAGACTTTAAAAATTCAAGTTTTTCAGTTTAGTTCATTATCTGTCTGATTTCCAAGACAATTTGTTTTCTAAAAATCAGGAGAAATAGAAAGCTATACTTTCTATAGAATGACATTTCATGTTCATTACCTAAAGATTTTTAGTAACCACTGAATCCAAATCCAGAGGACTGTTTCAGTTCCATTTCAACCTCGATGGTATATTAGAATTGAATATGATTGCTTGGAAGTACAGAAATAATCATATTAGTGAGAAAGGAGGTAGCAGTTAATTTTTCTCTTATAACTAAAGAGAAATATTATGAAATAGAGTGGAATGGTATTGCAACTCCTGCTTGAAACCCCTGGTGCTTCTTCTGCTTAACTTCTGCTTCTTCTGCTAACTATTCAGCTTTTTATACAATAAAGACTTGAGTCTTTTTCTTCAAATTTAGTGCAAATAGTCAGTGCTACAGAAAAGGAATAGCAAAGTATATTCAGAGACAGTTCCTCTAATATACAGAGAAAAGATGATGAAAAAGGGAGTACTTTGGTAGCAATGAGCGCAGGAGAAGGGGATTTCTGGGAGCTGTGAAAGTAAACATAGGGAATGTTAATGGCAATGAAGAAAAGGAAGGGGATAGAGATGGCTGTAGAGGTGACTATAATGAAAACAGAAGTGAAATAGAGAACTGAAATAGAGTGAAGACAAAATGCAGAGTCAAGACTGCTGCTCTGTTCCATCAGTTTCATGACTGTTTTGTCTTTTATGAGGGAAGGCAGACGAGACATGATCGAACCCCACACAATTAAGGAAAAATTTAAGGAAGAAAAAGAAGTCACATAAAGAAAATACTTAGGTTCTATAATTAGAACCACTTGAGTAGTTTGAGTAACCTTGGATATATTAAGCAACTCTTGGTTCTTAGAGACTGTTTTCTGTCATGTTTTATTAACTTCATTGTTGCTAATGATTTATCAAATGATTCTGATAACAATTAATCTCTACAGAAAAGACTTGGAGTGTGAAGTCCATTCTGTTTCCTTTTTTAATGACAAGACCATATTTCCTGTTCATCCTGTTCACCCTGAAGCCATTGTGGTTGTATTCTTCCTTACCAAGCCCGAAGGTATTATGAGGGTCATACCTTTGCTATTGAGGTAGATGAATATGGCATTTACACTGGAAAAAATGCAAGTAGATATTAAAAAGGGTGCCTTCTCCTTGAGATTTTTTAGCTCCTGATATCAGAAGCATCCACAAAAGTAATTAATATCTGTGGGAACTGTAGGGGTTTTCATGTATGAATAGTTACCAACAGGTTTCTCAATTTAAGCATCTAGAAATGATATGTTAAAGAAAATCCAATGGCTACTTCATACTTCATTAATATGCTGAAGTCTTTTGCCGTTCAGCATCATTACATTAGGTTTGTCCCTGGCTTGATTTCACTTCCTGCATAAAATGACAGCAAGGATGTATTTGGACCAGCCCTAGGTACTTTTTTACAATAGGTCATGCGTGTTCCAGCAAATAGCACTGTGTGTCCATTGGACTTCATTACTTTGTTTACGCCTTTGAAAGAAATTACTAAACATTTTTTAATTATTATAATTACAGCCCGAAAAGTTCTTTGTCTGTTCCATGCCATATATTATCTTGAGGTGAAGGGTAGTAGAAGAGAGCAGAAGGGGAACTCATTAAAAATCTGATTAAAATTCCATGTTGACACACCTGCAAAGAAATCTATCTAATGCAATCTGACTACCATTTAAAGCAATGGGAACCCTGGAGTGAATTTCAGTAGAGCTAAGATTTTACCCTGTTTGCAGGAGAAGACATACTGGGCCCGTTTCTTCACCTGGGTTTTTTGCGAGGGAGTAAAATCAGGAAATAGCAAGGGCACCAGCACCATGACAGGCTGCAGTACTGGTGAAAACGGGAAAGAGCTGAAATCAGCTGAGAGATCTGGATACTTAACCATGCAAACCCCTGTGTTAATGCTGAAGTTACAGATGAATAACATGACTCCTGCGTACATAATGAGACCACAAGTGATCTGACCAGGTTGTCTCAAATAAATGTCAGAAAACATTTCATGTTAGAATTTCACATGTTCTCTCTAAATACTGCATGATCTATAGGGAGGTAATTTTGTCACATTCAGAAAATTTTTCTTTAAAACTGTTGCTGTCACTGTTTTTCACATTCCTCTGTCTGCAAATACTTGAGCTGTTGTGTTAGTACCAGGGATTTGCTTGTGTGGCTCCTTTTACAAGAGGGAAATAACTAGTTAACATGAGAGTAATTTAAAAATCACCTGCAATAGATTTTCCATACATAAGAGCATCTTGATTTTAAGGTCATAATCCTCTAAGTCAGGAAGTAAATGGTATTATCAAATTAAGGAGTTGTGAGGATCTCCCATTTCCTGACAGACCACACAGTCAATTTCTAGCCCTTGAGTGGCTGGACCCTTCATCTGTCACTGTTCCAGGTCTGAAGAGCATTGTTCACTCTGTTCCTGAGGTCAGGGCAATTTGCAGGGGAGGAAGAAGGAAACCTTTTTGGAAGGATTTTTATTTATTTATTTATTCTGCAAACCTCAGAGGCCTGGAATGCCAATAGGCTGCACAACAGAGAGTGATCAACCATCAAAATCACAACAGGGGTCATCAAAACTGGACTGTACCTGACTTCGTGTGCAATATGAACTTACAGAGAGCAGCTCAACTTAGAAACCCAGGTAGTATTGCCAGAAAATGCTTCATGTGTCTTCCAGTCCAGAAGCCATAGGATTTCTGTGGGCGCTGCAGAGGGCAGACAGCTGAGTTCCTGTCTGCCTCTTGGCTGCCTGGGAGATGAGACCCCAAAACAGGCTACCCCTTCCACAGCACGGCCTCAAGATTGCTCTCAGAAGCTCAGGTTCTGAGGAATAATGCATGCCACCTTTTCCCCCCAGAAGCTGCACTGAAAGGAAAATATGTATGGTGCATGAGAACACTGGAGCTAATTTTGTCTGGTACTGGATGCCTCAGTCAGCTTCCTTGGCTGCGGGGGATCCCTGCCTTGGGAGAGGGAAGGTGTGCACAGGCACTGTGCTGCTGCTGAGTAGTGAGCACAGGCATTGGGAGCTCCTGGCATAGTCAGGGATTCCCACTCGCCACATGGCAAACTGCCCTGAAGTTGTGTCCCCTGGAAGCCGAGGTGCCATGAGGCACAGAAAGCTCATCCAGCCCGTGTTTCTGGGAAAAGTCCCCTGAAACTACATCCACCGCAGTGATAGTGGTGTCATTTTATTGGTTTACGCATGTAGGTAAGACTTGAAGACAGAATTAATATTTTTTGTTAGAGGAACTCTAAAAGTATAAAAACTAGACAGCCTTCAGGCACACAAGCCATTCTGCTTGTTTCCACTTACATGAATTTCTGTGGTTTGTGGATCATCAATTTCAGTGCTAAATACTCCTCTCGAGAAAATTTCTGGCTACCCCCGCCAGTAGGACACAAGAGTGTCCTTTTCTTTTCTCTGTGTCTCCATGTGAGAGTGAAATGGTATTTTCTGCTTTTGTCCCTGGCTAAAGATTAGTTTTTAACATAGTCATGAGTTCTAAGTAACTTACAGCCCAAGCAATGGAACTTGATTCCCAAACTTTTTGCAAACCTTGAGCATTCCTGGCTAGGAATTTAGTCAAGACTTTTTTAATGAACCTGCCTGAAGTATATATTTTTCTCTGGGTTTTGAAGAGCTCAGAAACAGAGTTTGCTTCTTGCTCTCCCGACTTCAGCAGCAAGTGCATTTATTTGCACTTGACAGAACACTTGAGCAGTTAATGTCTGGGACTGACATTGTATGAAGGTACATTCCTTGCTTTTATGGAGATTGATTATTCAGACAAATATTTGTTCTTAAGATCTTGCAGCTCGTGATTGCTTTCTGCAATAGACTGATGTTTTCTCTTATCACCGTTTCTGATTACGTAAACAAATGAAATAAATAAACCTCAATACGGGACATTTTTTTTGCAACTGCTGTACACAATTGTACACTGTTCTTCCATCCAGTCTATAGCCTGAATTTCTTGGATATGAAAAATACTGATCCTTAAAAAAAATTTTTAACAGGATATATCCAAGTTCCCAGACAAAGATTATACACTGCTGGGTGAAGGTGGAATCATTCTGAGTGGAGGCCAACGGGCACGAATCTCACTGGCAAGGTGAGTATTTTGGTCTTTGAGTAGTGTACTGTTTCACATACATGGAATGTATTATTACAAAGCATTTAAATACACACGGACTAAATTCTGTTCCATAAATATCCTCCAGGTTATCGGGAACTTGATTTTACTATCAGAAATCTGAGTTTTGCTATACATTTTTGTTTATGATACACCTGCATATTAATTTACTGAATTATAAAAGTTTGATGTCAGACAAATGCTATGACTTAGCATAAGATGAATCTTTCCCTCCCTGATGCAAGATGTCTTTGGAAAATCAGACCTTTAAGTGTAGCTTTTCATGTATTTAAGAAACCCGTAGAAGGGTATAAATAATTATTCCAGGACATTTCTACAAAGTGGTTTATATATTGATCAATGACATACTCCTTATCTGCAGGTAAATGAAACAAAAAGAGAAAAAAAAAAGACAGGAGGAGTGGGTGGGATAGAAGCCATTTTCCAAAAAATTTTGCTAACACTTTTGGGCTTCTCTCTGTCATAAGAAGAAGAAAAAGTGGAAAGCAGTGACTGGTCAGTACCTATGAATAACTGCCTTGTCTGTTTGACCTTCCAATGTTAGTAAGTAATTCTGAAGGTCTACAGAACAATAACATAGGTGTTTGTCTTATAAATTAGCTACGTGTTTCAGCAGAATCACTTAACTATTGTCAGAAACGCAGTAATGACAGCTCTGATGTGTAAATAGCCCCATTTATTTCTGTGCCAAGTGTAAATTGTGTTGGTTCCCATGCCTAGAAACACTGGGTAGAAGTAAAGCCATATTATAGTGATCCGCACTGGCATCCCATGAAATATGTGCACATTTGTGTGAAGCTAAAAGATGGGATCCATAAAATAGAGAATCTTGCAGTGTGCGTTTGTGAGATTGAAGAGGCATATGGATGGTTCTGGTTTATGCAGTAAGAGGAGGGAGGAGGGAAAGAGCAGGCAAAGCTTTCAAAGCATGTAACCCCAAAACAACAAAACCCACTTAGATTTTCATTTAACATGCAACATTTACATGAACTGTTTCCTAGATGCTATGGATAACCACGTCAGACACTTTTTGGATGGTCACAGCTCATTTCCTGGAGGGTCACGGAATTCATGTATTTATTGTCAGCTGTAGAATAGTAATTTTTAAAAAAATTACCTGTCATAAAGACAGTGACTGTCTTACA
Source organism: Orthonyx spaldingii (assembly GCA_013397795.1). NCBI lineage: Eukaryota > Metazoa > Chordata > Aves > Passeriformes > Orthonychidae > Orthonyx > Orthonyx spaldingii. Next base: position 195,944 of record VZTJ01003939.1, read on the forward strand.
TTTTGTTCAGGCTCCAGTCCAAGCTCAGCATGCTACAGGGTGTGCAGGTATTGAGGTGTGGGTTGCAGGTGAAACTCTGAAAAGTTAGAGGTGTAAATTTAAGATTACAGCCCTGGGTTGTACCTAGGTGATAAACTAGTGATAAAATGGACATTATTTTCTTGGACTGGCTGCGTAAACTTATCTGGTGCAGTCTGTGCAAGGTCAAGTGAAAGGAGAATCTGTGATGGAAGTGGCATCAAGCAGCCGTCATGAGAAACAGGTGGAGATTGTGTGAGTCCATCTTTCTTACAGCGCACTGTCAATGCCTGCAGCTACAATTGGGGGAAGAAAGGACCAAAGGGAAAAAACCAGTGCATATCCTGGATTTGAGTCAGCTTTCTGGCCTGGTACCCTAAAGCCAGTAGCTTTGTAGCTACTAAGTCCAACATACAAATTATAGCTATAAAATCCTGCAAGATTCTTACTGATAAAAGCACCCAGAACAGTGTGAATTTTTGTTGTTGTGCAGCCATTACATCATAATGTACGGTCAGTAAAATCCAACATGTTAGAGGATTTTTTGAATAAAGTTGCTTTTTTTATTAACATAATACACTATTATTGAGGGCTTTTTCTCTTGGTGGTTCAATATTTTCACATTGATAAACATATTTAAAAAATACAGAAATGCAACTTTCTTTACTAATTATACTCTGATTGAAGTTGCATAATGATTTTCATTCTCACAGAGGAAGGCAGGAGGTCTTTTTGAACTTCAATTCAAATGTTTTTTTAAAAAGCCTCTTAACCAGAACTTTAGGTCTCAGTGAGCCATCCATGTCCAGGTAAACACAGCTTAAGGTCCTTTTTGATGCCTTCAACTCAAAATATTGTACAGTCCCGTTGCAAATAATGTTTGCAAGACCATGCCTCACTAATACACATGGTTTTGCTCACCATTTTTTAAAGTACTTTTAAAACTAAGTGCTGAGACCTAAGTCTTTTCACATGTTTATTTACATATATGCAATATTCCCTCAGGCACCAGTAGACATTACAGTAGATACTAAATGCCCATAGAAATGGTCTTTGTACATTGATGGGGACTGTCAGATTCAGGCCATAAACAGATCTTTAGGGTAACCTGTGTAAAAGACAGTGTTGTTTCATTGCACAGAAATTAATGGAAAACCGAGTTAGTTTGTAATGTGGTCTGCAGCAAGGAAAGACTTTATTGAAAGATATCTTATAAGCACATTTCATGTTAAAATCTAGCTCCATATTGATGCTGTAGAAAGTCTATCAATTGAAAGATTTGAGGCATTCTTCTTAAATTATGTTTATTTAAATTTATAAGAGATGTGAAAGTTAATGTCATTTCCGTTTTTCTCTGTTCAGAGCAGTGTACAAAGATGCTGATTTGTATCTCCTGGATTCTCCTTTTGGACACTTAGACATTTTTACAGAAAAAGAGATATTTGAAAGGTATTGTATGTTTTGATAGATTGTTTTTAAGAATCTCACCAAGCAGCACAAAGTAAAAAGAAGGGGTTTTAAAACAGTACAAAAATACTGAAGTGATCAAAATTATACCTGTAGGGGATATTTATTTTTGGGGTTTCTTGTAGTATTTTTTGTATTGTAGTTTGAGTATTTTGTGTTAGTGGCAGGACAAGGTACTGTGTGGGGAACAAACCTGGGCCAGGTGTGAGCATTACTGCTCCGTCTTCCATCTGAACATATTGAGCCTGCTGTAATCTCTTACTTCCAATGTGCGTGGTTTCATATCTGACATGTCTTTGTACCAGAAAGGCTTTCACTTTACAACAATTGCCTGCTTTGTAAGTACGTATTTTTACAAAAAGCTGTATTTTGTCCTGTTTTTCTAATCACTGAACATTGAATCCTGAAACTGCCTGCTGAAGATAGCCAGCAGGTTGGCCCAAGTCAGTGACTTTTGGCTTGTCTTTTTGATGAAAACATTAAGGACACACACTGCCATCCATGAGCTTTTCAGCCACTGTAATTTTGAAGTTTTGAAATTCAAGTAATACTTTTAAGTTTGGTAGCAACAGATCTGAGTAACTCTAAGATGAAAAGAAATACTTCATGATTAACTGTGCTTTTTTGGACTGACCTGCAAATGATTAAATTTTACCCCTTTTTTGGTTCCTGCGATAAAGTACTCACCCTTTACACATCTCAGCTTTACCACCTCCTTTGTAGTTTGAGGGAGCACCCAAGACTTCTCATACTGGGAGCTGGGCAGGTAAAAGCAATTGAAAGTGAAAGGGATAAAAGTATCATTTAATTGTGAGAACAAAAAAGTCTAAATGTTCACACTTCCGTCTTTTACAGCTGTGTGTGCAAGTTGATGGCGAATAAAACTAGGATCTTGGTTACTTCAAAACTGGAACACTTAAAGATTGCTGACAAAATATTAATTTTACATGAAGGGAGCTGCTATTTCTATGGAACATTTTCTGAACTTCAGGGTCAACGGCCAGACTTCAGCTCAGAGCTGATGGGATTTGATTCTTTTGATCAGTTCAGTGCAGAGAGAAGAAATTCAATCCTCACTGAGACTCTCCGACGGTTTTCCATTGAAGGAGAAGGCATGGGACCACAAAATGAAATAAAGAAGCAATCTTTTAAGCAAAAATCAGATTTTAATGACAAAAGGAAGAACTCCATAATTATTAATCCCCTTAATGCAGGTAGGAAGTTCTCAGTAGTGCAGAAGAACGGGATGCAGATCAATGGGATAGATGAAGGCCACAGTGACCCCCCAGAAAGGAGGCTCTCGCTGGTACCTGACTTCGAGCAGGGGGACATGGCTCTGCTGAGGACTGGCATGCACAGCCCTGACCATCTGCTGCAAGGGCGGAGGAGGCAGTCGGTGTTGAACCTGATGACGAGCAACTCTGTGAACTACGGACCAAACTTTTCCAAAAAGGGAAGTACAACATTTCGGAAAATGTCTATGGTGCCTCAGACAAACCTGTCTTCTGAGATAGATATCTACACCAGGCGTGTGTCTCGAGACAGTGTCTTGGACATAACTGATGAAATCAACGAAGAGGATTTGAAGGTGTGTGTTGATTTACATTCATCTTGGCTTTGGTTATGGTGATGGTTTAGTGCACTATACTCCTCATCTATTTTTCTACTTAGCTATTTCCTTCCTAATGAAGTATTTCTCTGTGGAATATGTTTTTTTAATACCTGAGAACATTTTTAAAGTCAAGTATCATGTAGAAATCATTGAAATCCTCAAAAATTTATTTTGCCTTATTTTTTGTTCAGTTTTGAGTGCTATCTGTAGGAATTTCAACAACTCCTGCACTTTACCTTTCAGATTACTTATGATAAAAGGAAATTTGAAACCATTACTTGGAAAAACACTGTTGTAAAACATTTATGTAAAATTCACTTTTGAAACATTAAGGCTCATGGAAAAAATAAAATACATTTGAAGTATTAGCACAGCTTTTAAAACTGGAATTTGATCAAATTTGATAAATTTGTCAGACTGCTTAGTTCTTATGTCCTGATGCAGATAATGAAGGGAGAAGTAAGCTTGATTTTTTGGATGTGCAGAAAGAAACAGAAAATTGAGTTTTATACCAAAAACTGGATCAAAGTTGCTTTTTTTCTAATACTTTCACTTGGTCATGATGAACTACTTTCATTTTCAAAACTGACAGCTTGTTTTCTCAGGATAGGAAAATTTTCTGGAAGAGTTTCCTAGGTGGAAACAGATTTCCAAGAAAAACTTGAAGTCATAATTTGCTGAAGCAATGCCCATTTTTTCTTTTGAGCTCAGCAGAAAAAATAAAGCTCAGAGTATTTACAAATTTACTCTAAAATCACAATAATAATTCGCTATTGAAAGAAAATAGCTATAGATTAATAGTTTTTGGTTCTGGTAGTGCTGGACAAATCTCAGCTTCTTTCATTGTGGTCTGAAAATTTCAAATAATCTCTTGATTGTGTTTTTATAGCAAAGATGACTCAACCAGTCAGTACCTTCCTCTCCAGCCATTATCAGCCAATTTAATGCTTCAGCTCAATTATTTGCAGTGAGTTAGCAGAAAGAATGATAGCATTCATGTGTCAGAAATTCTCATACAGTAATATTATTATCATTCTTACTATTACCTTACTGTTTTTTTGACAGGAGTGCTTCAATGATGATGCTGAAAGCATGGGTACTGTTACTACATGGAATACCTATTTCAGATATGTTACTATACACAAAAACTTGATTTTTGTTCTGATTTTGTGTGTGACTGTCTTCTTAGTTGAGGTAAGAAAATCTGTGCTAAGTGTCATGTTGCAACAAATGATGCTTGTTCAAACTGTTCATTGTGAAAAATGGATAAAGCATCAAGACATAAGATCTTGATATACATATATCACTTACCACCAACTGCTGTTAAATTAAATTGCAGTGACTGTTCTACTGCTTAGATGAGCATTTCTTCACCGAAGTTAGTGGTTAGTGCACAAAAGCAGAAGACCCAACTTCTCAAAATATCCAGGTTATTTTCTGCTATGTGGTACCATTAATATTATTGCCCTATGCTAGTCTCTTGTTCACTGGTGAATAATCTTCCATTTTTCATTAAAAATTATCTTTGGAAAGCCTTAGGGAGTTAACAACAATAATTGCTATAATTTTTTTGATGACCACATACATAAATTCTGGAAAATTGCTTTGAAAAATGAGTTACTAGCTATGCCCCAGCGAAAGAAGAGTGGTAAGGCAGAGTGCTGAATGCCTGTGATGGCAGTTAAAGGTGGAAGAGTTGTTCCTGTAGCATGCAAAGAGGATTTTTTCCAAGGATGGTGTAAAACACCAGGAAAAGTACTAAGGAACATCGGGCTGTTCATGGACGTTTGACTGTTTTTCATATATTAGAAATTGCCTGCTTTTTTCTTGTCTCTCAGTTTAGTAAAGACTTTTAACATATAGAATCTCATAGTGTCCTCTTCTATAGTGAATATCCTAAATCAAGTATTTTTCAAAGGGAAGGAACATTTTTCATAGTGGGAAATCAATGAGACTGTATTCATATGTCAATTTATAAAATATGGAGCCAATTTCTCTTGGAATTTTTCAACATGAACTGAATGAAGAGAAGAATCCACTAAGAATATAGGAGTGGTTTCTGGCTGATTGTCAGCACAGGATTTTTAGCAATTCTGTGGTGAGATTCAAACTTCTAGTATCATCATAGCTGGAGAAAGATGTGACTGATGGTATTTGGATTTACACTAAAGTTATGTTGCAGGTGATTAAAGTTAGTTCTCTTGGACCAGGAATAAATCCTAAATCTTAGATCTACTTTAACATCCTAAATTTTTAAACCAACTGGAGAAGCAAGACATTATTTAGATGCATAGCTCTTCTTATCATGTAAGTTTTATTTTTATGGTAGTGGAAAATGGCTATGTAAACAACAACAAAGCTGAATGTGAGTTTTAGAGGCAAAGGAAATTTTAACTTTAAGGTATATCAGATTTATTCCTGTATATTCAGCAGATATTTCTAATGTCAATTACACATTTTTGCTTATATTTTAGACTAAACCTTTTTTAAACAATTCCTTTTTTAAACAAAAGCCTCATCTTCAAATTGAAAAAAAAATCTTATGACAAAGAAAGATTCCATACAATTTAAACTTTCCAGTGTGACTACTGTTGAAGTAAAAGCCTATTGATAAATGAATGGGCTGGAAGATATCCAGCCGTAGCCCAGTCTTGAGCCAACTTCTGTGTGTGAGGTGAAATACCACGCCAAGTGTCTATGTGTCCTGTGCTAACTGTTTGTACCCTTCCAACCTGAGATGATGAAGAGAGGCTAGTGATGAACATCCAAGTAAATTCAAAGTGGTGTTTTTACACCCTTCAGATTTGGGTGGAACTATTGTGGAAATTCTAGAGATACTATTTTAGATTTTGAATGGATTGCTTTGTATTGCAGGTTCCAAGGTGAGTCCACACAGATCACCATAAATAGGAGATCATTTGTACATATTTCCTAGGTGTGTGAGGTGTATGTTGTGTAGCTCACTTAAGCTGTTCAAAACTGTCTCCCAGATGTAATGCCTAGAGACTAAGGCTGCTGAACTGCAAGAGCAGCAGTTTTGGAAGGAAACACAGAGAAAAGCTTTGTGAAACTATTCTGTGATAATATTACCTACCATCATCTTCACGGCTGGAAAACTCCTTTGTTGTGACGAGTCAAGATGAGAACAGAATTCTGTTGGGAGATGTAAAAATATTATGTTGAAAAAAGCCTGATTCTTACAAATACTTAAATTCATGACCATCATGGTCAGTCTTGAGTTATTTACTGTAAGACCTGCAAAAGTCAGTGGCTCTCAAAGAGAAGACTTCAGTTATGTGTTGGGGTATTACCAGAACGTATTTCTGTACCAGTGACATAAAAATATATGGGAGGAAAATGTAAAAACTGTTTCAACTCTTAGATAAAATTATCATAGTCAGAAATAGAGCAAATTAAAAAGGTGATAGACTAGATGAAGATCTCCAGTATCTTAGATATATTACAGACTAAACTCTTGTTGAACTCTGAATCATCTCACAATAAAAAGGGTTTAATTCTACATTTAAAAAAATATTACAATAGATTATGTGGGAAATTATATAAAACTAAGCAGCCAAGCAATATCAGTTAAATGAATCTACCAAATGTAGATATGAGCTAGCAAGAACAACAATGCAAAAATAACAATGTTAAAGGTTTGACATTCATATTTGAATAGCCGCCTTTGAAGATACTGAGAGATTTACTCTTCTAGGGTCATTAAAAATATTAATCTCTAAATCTTAAAATCTGTTGAGGCATACAGTTATCATTAGGAAGGCATTAGCAAGCCTTTGTTAATGGTATGGTAGAAAACAATACAAGAGTATTTAGGCACTTGAGAGCCTGCTTGTAATACAAGTCTAAATGTAGCTTTCCTGGTGGGATGCACTAAATTGTTTCCATGAAGAGAGAAGCAGATATTACAAGGTTTTTGCCTCAGGTAGGTTTGACTTCCATCCATTTATTATGCTCCCTCTGAAAACAGGTATAAAGTCAATGAAAAAAGATAAGTGAGAAAAATTACATAAAGTGATAAGACAAAAGCTGACTCTGTTTTCTTTGGTCATAGGTAGCTGCTTCTCTTGCTGGTGTATGGGTTCTTCAAAAGTAAGTAGTGATGACAATTTATTGAGAAACTGGGATCTCCTTCATACTAATTTTTTCTGTAAATAATGAATAAATTCTGCCAGAATTCTATGTGGATAGTCACTATCTTATAGTCAACAAAATGGTTCATAGATGGATGATCTAAAGACCTTGTGCAGGTGGTATCTTAAGCTGGTACTTCTTTAAGTGCTAACAGTCGAATGGTTTCTGCCTTGTTATTGAGTACACAGAAATGTATGCAAGACTTTCCTGGGTCACCTCACTCTAGGGATGCATAGACCTGATCATCTTCAATATACTGTGATTCAGAGGTGCTGGGTGAGACTTTTGCTCAGGAAAGTTTTAAGGAAGCAGCTTCTGTAAGACCCCATTTGTAAAATGTCCTCTGCTCATCTATGAAAAATTCCCAGAAGTTACAGGGTCAGCAGTTAAAGGCTAAAACATACTGAGCAGTGGAAAAGTCAGTGGCTTTTCCTGGGTTAATGCTTTTGATCTCTGTTTTTGTCCTACAACAATGAGTCTGCATGTTTGAATATAGAAGCATATGGTGACTTAGGTCAGACTGGAGGTGGAGTGATTTATGTTGATTTCCATCTACATTAAGTCACTAAGGGCTTTGATTTTTGTAGTATACCTAATACATTTTACTTCCATAATAATTCAGTTTTTCAAGACTTAAACTAATCTTTCTGCTTAAAAGAAGTGGATGTATTTTCCTTGATTAGGTTACATTCATCAGTGATTAAACAGGCAGTAGATTTGCAAGAGACTACCAGAATAATTAATAATTTATATTTCATACATATATTACAATATTTTTAAAATGACTGGAAATATCTATAACTAACCATTAGCATGGTTTTAAAACAAGTGGACACTGAAGTAGTTTGGTTTTGTTTAGTAGATAAAAGAGAAAAAGCACACAATTTCCAGTAATGCATTTATTTCTAATTTCCATCACACAGGACAGCTTTGAAGGCAAATTCAACACAGTCAGAAAACAGCACGTCTGACAAACCTCCTGTGATTGTCACTGACACTAGCAGCTACTACATCATTTACATCTATGTGGGAGTGGCAGATACCCTGCTTGCCATGGGAATCTTCAGAGGTTTGCCCCTTGTGCATACACTTATAACAGTGTCTAAAACTCTTCATCAAAAGATGGTGCATGCGGTTCTTCATGCACCTATGTCAACATTCAACTCTTGGAAAGCAGGTAACTGAGATGGGAGATGATTGACTCATCTATGCATTTAATTTCAATTAAATGGTTTTCATTCTGTTAAAAGATGCTGTTGCCTTCCATTTACATTTTCAGTCAAGCAGAATGTTAGAAGTTTGCCACATAAGGTAATTTGTGAATCTTTTAATGAAACTTGATTGCACTTAAGTGTGACATATTTCAGTTGTCAATTCTAATTCTGAAATATCACCCTGTAAGTTGGAGAAAATAAACTGTTAACTGTTCTAGGCAATAAAGGTAGAATAACTTCTAAAGAATAGGCTTTGTCAAAAACTTCAATAGAAAAGATAGAGTCAGCTGTTGTGAGTGACAAGGAGTCAGATGCAGATGATAAAAAGTGCTTTTTTTCATTAATAGTCCTACTAAAATGGCATAAAACATCAGTTAGTGTGAATAATGGTATGCATATTCAAATCTGGGAGTTGATATAAAGCTCATTATATAACTGGTGCAACAAGTTCCATCTCCACTGTACAGGAAATTCCTATCTCGTACGCTTCTTACTGGTAAGTACTAGATTACAGGAGACACTGCTAAATGATGATACAACAATGGGCTTCTCCTTCATTTTCCCTTATATTCTTAACTTTGTTGTTACATGATATTTATTACAGTAATGCTACTCAGAAATGAAGAAACTGGTTACAAACTCATGCAAACGCTGATGTGCAAATTATCTGTGTAGCATCAGGGCCTGCTGAATAAGGGGTACAGACCTCATGCTTTGTGCCTCTGTTTCTGCCCTTTTTAGTTTCTTTTTTTAAATTACATTTTCCTTGGTTTTTTTTTCCAAGAGCTGAAATAGAAGTTGTGTAGCCAAATTCCTCCATGGGGAAAGAAACTGTAGCTCCACTAAACTGTGATGGAATTGTTTGTACTTGAAAAAGTCTTGTACTTAATATTTTGTATTCAGAAAATGTTGTACCTTTTGTTAAAGTAATAGATGTAGGATTTGGAGGGTATTAAAATTTTTGACTTATTTTTTTTGTCTTAATCCATAGGTGGTATGCTTAACAGATTTTCAAAAGATACGGCAGTACTGGATGACTTACTCCCACTTACAGTATTTGACTTCGTTCAGGTTTGTAGAATAAAAGGTGTAACTTTTGCTGTCTTATAGCAATGTAATGTTTCAGGTGTACATCTTGCAAAAGAAATCATACGAGATTTTTTCATTCTATGTATCTATTTACATAGCTGTTTATCCTGTAGGTCAACTTTATTGCTTCATTTTTGAGTACTTGCCTCTATGTATACTTACCTCCACTGCTTATGCAAACCACTCTTACTACTCAGGCTCAGGAATAGTTTTGCCCTGCAGACCCCTAGAGGACAAGTATCCCTGCTGCTGCCCACATTCAACTGTGAGTCATAAAGGGCATTCCTTAGCTTCTTTCGGTTATCATGGCTCAAGTTTACTATTTTTTAAATGCTATTCTTTGATTGCATTCAGTCACTTTCATAACTTCCCCTTCTTAAGCTCTTCTGTTCCCAGTTTGCTAGCATCACCCGTAGTTTACTTCTCTTCTGTTGAATATATTCTTGAGTTTTCTGTTCCTTTATCTTCTATAGAAATTCCAGCTTTTCCTTAGATGGAACTGGTTCCCAGAACAGTTTAAAAACAGAAGCAAGTCTTCCCTGGCACTCTTGGTCCTTTCTACATTATTTAGGTAATATACAGGCCCACCTAAATAAACCCAAACACTCTGCTGTACAGATTGCCTGTCTCAATCTGTGAGTTTGCCTGCTTTACAGTCCCTACCAACATGGTGATCTGATAAAGACAGAATTCCTTTCCCTATATCTTTCTGAGTAATTGATAACTTTCACTCATTACTTCAGAGAGGCCAGCACAGCTCGACATGAAGAGGTTCAAGTACATTACACCTTTGCTTCATGTCCTGCTGATGTCATGAGGATTTGCTGAATGAGTAAACATGGACATTGGGAGTCTCTGGATCAACAGGATAATCTTCAGTGCGAACAGGAGTCACTACTGTCTTTTCTGATATAACCATTTTGTTTCTGATATTTTGGATCCAGCATGGGGATGTTATTCCAGAAGTATGTTAGTCTGTCTCTACATTTCAAACTTTCTACAAGAGACTGACTAGTTTTTCATGTTTTCAAGAATAAGGAAAATCCCAATATTTGGCTTTTCTGTTCTAATGCCTTTCAGAGGTTTATCTATGCCCTCTATAGTCCCATAGGTTCACTTCTCTCTCCTCAGTCTCAGCTGAAGAGGCTTCTAGACATGCATGAAAAACTGCCCTGTCTTTCTAGGTTCTTCTGTTGAAGATCATTGAATCTACCCACTCTCTTGAATAATTTTAACAGCCATTCCTTCACAATAAATTCCTTCTGGTCCTCCATAGATTCAGATTTCCATGGAATCTGCTAATGAACAAAGTCAGATTCCTCTGAAACACAGAGAAAAATTATAGATAGGACTTTTTCCTTCTGCTGATTGTTGAAGAGTCACAGACTGCAGAAGGGACGTATGGATCTAGGACCTGGAACCTCTCCAACCCCTCTGTTCAAAGCCGGTTCAGCTAGAGGAGGTTGCTCAAGGCCAAGCTGGATTTTGGATATCTCCAAGTTCTCTGAGTAACATGTTCAAGTGTTTGACCACCCTATGATAAAAGTGTTTTTTCTTATGTTTAAATGGAATTTTGTGCATTTCAGCTTGTGCCCATTGCCTCTTATCTTCTCAGTGTGTACCATTGAAAAGAATTTGGCTCAAGCACATATAGTCCACAATATCTAGTGATATTTATATAAACAGAATATACTTTTAATTATATAAATAATAAAAAACTGATTATACAGAAACATTTATAATTTATATAAATATAATAAATACCAGTAGATAGTTATACAAAGTGATGAGATACCCCTAAGTCTTCTCTTATGGCTAAACCCAGTTCTATCAACCAGTCCTTGTTTCTTGGAGATCCTTCAAGTGAGATGCTGCTGGCACATACTGCTTGTCCCTAAGGTTTAATATAGTCACACTCAAAAGTTCATAGTGAACTCACTGAACATTTATGCCTGTGATCACGACTGGTTTTCCCTAAATGATAATCAAATTGGCTGTTGCAGTCATTGCCACCCTGAACACTTCCTGAGTTGCTCTGTCTACTACCACCTGCATTTTCCAAACTGGGAAACAGTGGAACATGTCTCCCCATCTGGCCTCGGTCCCAGGGCTGAAAGCTCAGCATCTGGGGCACTGCAGTACAGCACTGTGGCTCTGAACTGGGCTGCATGAGCCCTCTGCTGCCATTGCTCAACTATATGCCAGTACAATTGGCTTGTGGTTTAAATTTTTGTTTCTGTCTTTTTGGAGAAAGTCTCATCAACTTCTGTCTGACTTTAGATTTACTTTGGAGTTTATGAGATAACACAGATTTTCTTATTCAACTTTGTAGCTAAATAACTGTGGGACCAGCAGTTAGAACAACATGGCATCATGATGACCTTTACAAAATTTGAGTAAATGAGAGAAATGGGAATTATAACAGTCACTGAGTGACTGTAATCTCAAGTAATGTGAGAGCTGTATAACTTGGCTCAATATCATTTGAGTAGCTCATTTGCTTCTTAACAATTAGAGAGAGATACAAATGTTACTAATTTCTCCAGCTTGAAGTAATGAGTAAACACAAATCCATTCTTGCATTGCTGCAGACCAGTGCTAAACTGCAGACCAGCCTGCACAAACGCACATGTACCACCATTCCTTTAAGAAAAGTGAGGAAAACAGTGCAAGAAATCATAGGATCATACAATTGTTTGGGCTAGAAGGCACATTAAAGATCATCTAGTTCCAATCCCCTTGCACAGGCAAGGACACTTTCCACTAGATCAGATTGCTCAGAGCCCCTTTCATGCTGGCCTTGAACACTTCCAGGAATGGGGCATCTACAACTTCCCTGGGCAACGTGTTCCAATGCCTCACCACCCTCACAATAAAGAATTTCTTCCTAATATCTAATCTAAACTTGCTCTCTTTCAGTTCAAAGCCATTCCTCCTTTAGCTAGTTCAACTGTAATGTATTTTTTTTCATAAAATGTGATACTGCTATTGCATTGCTCAGATTTCTGATAAAAAAAATGGTAGGAAACTTAAAATGTGCTTACCTGTTCATGAAAGACCTCTAAATTGGAATACTGGGAATTTAAATCCTTCCTTGAGCTTATGTAGATGTAGTAGCAAAAGCAACAACTGTGGGTTTCTTCCTAATGTGAAATTAGTTTTGCTTTCCATCTGTTTATTTGCTGACTGGTCATTTGCAGTGATGTTTCAATGCAATGTTCATAATTTTGTCTAAATTGTCCATTTGCAGTTGGTTTATGCTGGTAAGTTTGCAGTTTGAACTAGTTGTTTAGTGTTAAAAGTAACACCCTGACACAAAGCAGAACTTTGCTGTTCTATGTACACTGATATACTTGATTTAGATATGAGACACAAACAGTCTAAGTGCTTAAGTCTCTTCTAGAGTAAAGATCAAGACCAGATTTAACTAAATCTGTCTGGAGCTACTGAGGATGAGATGTTAAAATGGTAGTAGTCTCTGATAGGTTAAAATAGATGAATTTTGAAACAAGGTCATTCCTTTTGAGTCATCTGACACCTTTAAACACCTTTTTATTTCTCCTGAAACTGCCAATTTGTCATACCACAAGTTCTCTTACGATTTATTTCCTTGTGATCAGGACAAGCAGTTGTGATAGTTTCATACATGCGTTACAGTCCCTTGAGCTGCAAAGAAGTACAACTTCCCACTTTTTCTGATCCTCAGCAAGACTGCTTTGCCCAGAACCTGCAGGAGATTGTCACTCAGCTCCTGACAGTCTTGCACACCTAGTCCAGACAAGACAGGGACAGCACTGGTAGGTTTGGTAGATGGCTGCAGATATAGCAAGTGTCATTCTTACAATTTTAAGTGGAGAGTGGATACCTAGCTGCTGTTGGTTTTGTGGGGCTTCATATTTTAGAAGCCTGCAATACTGACTGTACTACAGAAAACATTTCTTCCATCTATTAGAAAAGATGGTAGCTTATTGCAACAGGCTATGGATCTGGTCCATGTTATTCATGATCTTTTCATGGAGGTTTGTTCTCAGCTGCAAATCTTCTTAGGTTAGCACTTTGTTTGTTGAAACAATACATATTTGCCATAGGAAGGAGATTCATCACCAATCTCTAGTCTATAAAATGACAAGTTTACTATATCAATAGTATTTTTCTTTCATTCTACAGTTAATACTGATTGTGATTGGCGCTATAACAGTAGTCTCAATATTAGAACCCTACATCTTCCTGGCATCAGTGCCTGTGATAGCAGCCTTTATTCTGTTAAGGGCATACTTCCTCCACACTTCTCAGCAGCTGAAACAACTGGAATCTGAAGGTAGGAGCAGCAAAATTGGTAGACTGTTAAATCCACAACAAATCAATTGAGAAGTGATTCACCTTTCTCCTCTTTTTTGCCTCTTCTCTTGCAAGATGACATTGTCTTTGGGAGCAGAACACATACCTGCATAAAGCCAAGGCTGTTACTGATCCAGCCAATACTGAGTGCTCTGCTGCCAAAGAGCAATAAAAAAAGCCTTTTTAAACATGGGCTTTTATCACCACTGCAGCTGAAAACAAATAAAGTCCTGACATACAGTTTTCTTGAGAGTAAATCTAACTTGCAAAACTGTGGTCAGATTTGGTATGTACCCTTTGAGTTTGTTTCTTTGTAAGAAAAATTTTCAATGGCTATATCTTGATCACAAATAGCTCTTATTTTTGAATAAGTTATTTGATTAAATTTCCTTCCTCTTCCCCATTAAGAGACTAAAATGTTCCAAATAAAATTGAAAACCTCATTCTGAAGTGAATTTGCAGACCATGCACTGTTGCCTGGCTTTGCAGCAAACTGGCAGATCCTCAGCAAATCAGTCCTGAATCTTAAATAGTGGTGATCTTCTTCCCTTTTATTTAAATGTAATTCTGGAGTTCCTCACATCTAAATTTAAATTTCTTTGATGTTCACAGGGATCCAGCATTGGCTCACCACTTTTTATGTAACGTAAGATCTGCTTAAAATTATCATGTCAGTGCAGTTGAATCTGGAGCATTAAATTACTCTGCCTGTGCTAAGAAAGGTTCATGTAATGGAGTTATCAAAATTGCAGGAATTAATTCTGGCTGGGGAGAATCAGCCTTTCTCTTGTGGCATCTTACAGAAGGCCAGGAGCTTCCTGAAGTAGATATGAGACAAGTAGTTATGTGCTAACTATGAAGAATTATTGTGACCCCTTCCTGTCAATACACTGAATGCAATTTCAACCCATTCTTGCAAAGACTGTTGTATATCCTTCATTAGGATTACGTCAGTCATGTACTTTGACAACAGATGGAAATTACACACTGACAGTAGTTATGTTGCTGTGAGGTAGAGCATGGGGGCTGTTTGCATTATATCAAAGGTATTTGCTTATGGATGTTTATGTTGTTCTAATTTAAACACTCTACAGCTCGGAGTCCAATTTTCACCCATCTTGTTACAAGCTTGAAAGGGCTGTGGACACTGAGAGCTTTTGGGCGGCAGCCGTATTTTGAGACCTTATTTCACAAAGCTCTGAACCTACACACAGCAAACTGGTTCCTCTACCTGTCAACACTGCGCTGGTTCCAGATGAGGATAGAAATTATTTTTGTTGTCTTTTTTGTTGCTGTGGCATTTATCTCTATCATAACTACAGGTATGGTAACTTTACGCGAGAACTGAAATGGAAACCTGCTGCTTCTTTTTAATAGCTCAGCTTTAGAAAATTCTGAGAGAAATGAACTGTTTCAAAATTTAGTTTACGTTGGAGTAATTGATTTAAGTGTGTCATAATCGTAAACATAATTTAATTAAAATACAAACAGCACCATTATTACCTGCAGTCCGATATTGTAGAGGACTCATTAAAGGGATTAATCTGAAAATAATGACTGAAGGGACAAAACTTTCATTTTCGTGATTGTAATTGCTGTAAAATTATCTCATGTGTTTGAAACGACATTACTGTTCCGAGAAGCTTGGATGTTGATCACATCTGTATAGCTCAAAGGTTTTTAGTAAATAGAAGTTAATGTTCCTCACACTTGCAAATGGCTAAGACATGAAAAGTTTTAATAATCTTTTAAAGCCCATACCATTAGCAGAAATTGTCATCCAGGTCCTTAATTCCCAACACACTCACCTATTTTACATGTGAAGTTTTGCAAATTCCATTCAAAATCCCCTGAAAAATGACCCGCCACTCCCAGTAAACACAGTACCTGAATGAGAATCACACTATATCTTACTTGTATTTGAAGTGGTGCCCATGACTGGCCAGGTGTAGCCAGCCTCAAACAAGTAAAAATAGGAGTATGATGTGCCCAAAAATGTTAATAATTTATTTCTGTGGAAAAACTCAGCTAGAGATTACTGCAAATGCAGTTTTTTATTCACTATGCTTTTGTTATGTTTGGATATCGTTCTACCTCTCAAAGTTTTACACTGAACTTTGTGTTTTGCACTGTGTGTTTTGTGTATGCAGTTTCAGTACTACGGTCGCTGATGAATAAGAGTTTGATGATTTTATGGAGGAGATTTTTAAGTCTAAATATATTCAAATTTCCTTCAGCCATACTTCAGTGTTGAAAAGGAGCTATATAAAAGCTTGCAAGTTATCAAATATTGTATAGTTTATGAAATGCTATCCTCTATTTCTTGTAAGAGGAGCTCTAGCACTCCTTTAAAAAAAAAAATCAACCTCACAAATACTTCAGTATGAAAATAGGCACTTACAGTACTTTGGTTACTAAGGAGACTTCTAGTTCCCCTACCGTTCACGGGAAACAATGTTCACTGCTGTCCTTCTAATTTCTTGCTTTGTGTCCTTAGTATTTTGGGGTTTTTAGGAAAACCATCTCTTGTGTTAGTTTTCCTGGATGTTTTACTTGAGAAAAGGAGTTAGAAACAATTTTATAAAACATTAAAATTTGTCATCTTGCCAGCATTGTAACCTTTACTTGTATAAATAATATGCCCTTGGAACAACACCAAATTCCTTTTCTTAATCTATCAGCTTTCATGAGGAATATTTTGCTTTTATTGCTTACTTTTATAATTAGATAACAAGGTGTCTATAAGCAAAACAGGAGAAGGTTTGTTGAAGAAAACTGTATATGGAATGGAGAAATCTTAGAAAGACATTTGGCATAAATTCTCAATTCCATTTAACACATAGGTTAAAATTCAAACGTGGTAGATTAAATGTTTATATTGTATTTTATGAAGTCATAAAGGAAAATCCCTGGGAAACCCCATGCTTGTTACAGCTGACAATTAAAGCTAAAGAGTTTACATCTGCGTCTTTGTGAAACACTAGGGAGAACGTCCTCTTGTCAAAGAAATGAAAATGTAAGCCATTTTGAATGTTAAAGTTGTTAGCTCTGTGTGGTGTTTTAGTAATTTCACAGATTTATGTGTGTTGGAAAAAGGAAAGTCAAATCAAGATTACAGAGATCGGATTCTGTTCACAGTTTAAGTACCAAGATTTATTTTTTTCTTCTGCCAAAGCAAGGTTAGGGTTTCTAGTGAATTCAGTGCCAAAGCCAGGTGTTTAACTATGATTTAGCTCTTAGTCCTTTTTATGATTAACAAATCCATGTTTTCTCCATGAAATAAAAGAGGAGAGAGTATGAATATGCATTTTAAGATACACATACATTGATTACACATTTTCTGATTTCTAATGGCTTTTTATTTGAAATTGAATGTGTTTTTCTCTCCACAGGTGATGGACCGGGTACAGCTGGAATTATTCTTACTTTAGCTATGAACATCATGGGAACCTTGCAGTGGGCAGTAAACTCAAGCATAGATGTTGATAGTTTGGTAAGCATAAAATGCACTATGCTGTGCTTTCTTTTGAAGAATTGCCTTATTTTGCTGATTACGATTGTGCAGTGAATTGTCTTCAGAGTTGAATACCATGCAGATGTATCAGAAAAATTTCCCTCATACCTTTGATAGCAAACTACTGGCTTTGGGACAGCACAAACTGAGTTTTTCCATTATCAGAAGTTTTCCTGGCCTGGAAAAGGCAACAGCAAATACTTGCATTTGAGGATTCAGATTACAGATGTAGCAGTGATAGGGAAACCTCAAAAAGGCTTGGGGTTGTATTGTTATGATTATATTTCTTGTATTTATATGTAATATGCATGTGTATCTATATATTCCTGTATATATAATATACCTTCCTTGGTTTACCTAACAGCTTTGCATAGCAGATCATGATGGATGTTTTTGAGTTACTTCCACCCATTATCAATAATGATTTAAAAATCTGTCCTTGACTTCCCTGGGAGTCTCTTTGTGGTTTTATGTAAAATGCCCTCTGCCATAAGACTTTGTAGTTGCACATAATTTTAATAGGTAGGATTGACTTTAAAAGAAAGTATTTCACAAGGTTAGCTTTTCATCACCTATTTGTTGATGTATGAGAAGCGGACCAGAAACTCATAAAAGAATATGTTTGTTCTTACAGTTTTCATCATACATTAGCTTAAATGTATGAAAATGTTAGATTTTATTTTAAAATGTAAGGTTACTGTAAGTTACTGATATCTTTCCACTTCATTCATTCTAGGATTTTTTTAGACAGAATTTGTGTGACAAAATACTGTAGTCTTAAAAACCAAAAAAATGTCTGAGAAAAAAAATCTCCCACATCCAGTCTTAACCTCTCTGAACCCTAAATTACCTTCTTGAGCCAACCATTTCAGTACTGGAAAACAAAAAAAAAATTACAGCAGATCTTAGAGTCCATTAAATCATGATTAATTGAAATTAATTGTCATATTAAAAATATATAATTGGGGCAGATGTGACAGTGACACAATATTTGCAAGTCCAACATTAATTTTTTTAAAAATAAATGATTCAACTAGATTGATCCTGAGGGAAATCATTAAGAGCCTCAAAACTGGGAATTGACCACTTACAACATCTAATCTCTTGTTTACATAGTGACTGCTGATAGTCAAGAAAGCTGATGGCTATTCATTGGTGTTTCCTATCCACCAAATGGTTTATGCTAGCTCTTCCTTTGCTTTGTTAGAACAACCTGTCTTTCACTCTGTGAAAGGGCTTCATTGCTATAACTGCAAGACTTGTTGAATAGAGTTACGTGACTAATAATGAAGTAAAATGTGATGCTGGAATTGTTGGGGTTGGGAGGGACCTCTGGAGATCCTCTTGTCCAACCCCGCTGACAAGGTAGGGTCACCTAGAGCAGGTGACACAGGAACTCCCCACAGAGGGGTTTGAATATCTCCAGAAAGGGAGACTCCACAACCTCCCTGGGCAGCCTGTTCCCGTGCTCTGTCATCCTCAATGTGAAACGTTCTTCCTTACACTGAGGTGAAACTTTTTGTGTTTTAGTTTATGGTCATTGCTTCTCGTTCCGTCACTGGGCACCACTGAAAAGAGCCTGGCACCATCCAACTGACCCCCGCCTTTGAGATATTTATATGCATTAATGTGACCCCCTTCAGTGTCCTCTACACCAAACAGGCCCAGCTGCTGCAGTCTCTCCTCATAAAAGAGATGCTCCAGACCCCAAATCTTTGTGGCCCTCCACTGGACCCTCTCCAGTGGCTCTTTGTCTCTCCTGTACTGAGTAGCCCAGAACTGAGCACAGCACTCCAGGTGTCACCTCACTAGGGCCAAGTAGAGGGGCAGGATCACCTCCCTTCACCTACTGGCCACACTCTTCCCGATGCACCCCAGGTCACCACTGGCCCTCCTGGCCTGAAGGGCACACTGCCAGCTCATAGTCAATTTGTCATCCACCAAGACTCCCAGGTCCTTCTCTGCAAAATAGCTCTCTAGTAGGTCAGCTCCCCAAAATCACAACAGCAACAACAATGTTCATTTACTCGGCTCATATTTGTAAATTCCATTCCCTGTAAGGCAGAATGTGATCACTCTAAGTATAACAATCTGTATACAAATCATGTGTGCATATTACATGGCTTAATACAAACTGAAGGTGTTTCACAAGAGCAACAGGAAGTCTTACTGTAGGAGTCAGGGGGCGCTGAACACAGTAGTGTTTTAATAAAGAAGAACTTCCCTTTTTAAAAGTACAGTCATGTTAAAATGTCACCTATTAACAGCAATAAGAAAGTAACTCCCTTTACCCTGAAAAGGAAGACTCAAGTTGCTCTAGATGTTTCTGAGTACTTTGCTCTGTATTAAGACAAAGCACTGTACTGGAGCACCAGTTACGTTATGTGTTATTTTATGCTATGTTATGTTATATTATTGATAGCCTTCTAAGGTCCATCAGTTTATAGGTGGATCCTCTGGACATCTTTTAGCAGTGGATAACTGCCCACCCTCATAACATGAATTTTTAGGTATCCCAGATGAGAAACTAATAGAAATACCTGGCAAGATGGTTTTCTTGACATTCAAAAGCTGCTCCTCTGCATAAGCAGATAAAAAAAGCTTAATGGTGTCAAGATAATAAAACTGCTTCACTGTGTAATACAGATGTATTATTTCCTGTAGTCTCTGCATTTAGCACTTCCCTCTTTAAAGTATTTTACAATTATTTGGCTAAAGATGTTTTGCAAAGGCTTGCCTGATTAGTAGTCTATTTAGTTGTACTCAATTTTTCTCTCGAGAGGTAGTTTGAACCTCCCCACAGGACCAAACTGACTAGAATTGACACATCTCTACATGTCTCCAGTTACAGATACGCACACACCACTCTAGTTGACATCACTCTTGCCCTTCCTTGAGCAGCTGTGATATCTGTGTTTACAAGCCTGCAGACAAGCATGCCTGAGTGAACAGCACATTTGTAGGTAGCAGTCTTTGGCTGTCATGTAAGCTGGAGTTTACTGCAAGTGGTTGAAAGCCATGTCCAAAAGGGTAGCGGCTGAACTTAGTACATAGTATTAAGCTCCTACTGAGTTGTTTTACAAGGTAAGCAAGATATAGGACATCAGTAACATTTTGTTTGCAATAATAAATGCAAACAAAAGGACAGAAAGACAGGAGAATAGGGAAGCAAGATCACGTGAAAAAGAAGAAAATGTGCTGGAACAATTGCTGACCAAACAGTTGGGTAGGTGGCAAATTTGACTTTATTCTACACAATCTTCCTCTTGACCTTTTCATGACACTGGCACACAGATTGAAGAAATCTGAGTTCCTTGGTTGGTTTTTATTTTTATATACACAGATACTGTCTTTGAAGCAATTTTTGTGGAACAGGTTTGGCTTTAAGTCAAAAATCCCTATTGTCTCTTAATATCCCATAATGGTTTAATGGTTTTGGCTTTTCATTCTCTACAGCCCTGATACTTTGTCTGCCCTGCCTTTATTTAAAAACAAACAAACAAACAACTCCCCAAAAAACCAGCCCCCCACCCCCAAACATAAGTGGTCACTGACAGCTATCCATTATTTCATTTAAAGCTATGAATTGAGCTAGGTTTATTGTTTCACTTTGATCATATCCACTAACATCCCTTTAGTTGGTTTGCAATCTTTTTCTTATCCTTCCAGCCAGTCTTGTAGTATTTTGAATTTTTTTTCCTTCATAAGGAAATAGAAAATAATTTTTTTTGGTAAGTGCTGCTTTCACAGATAAGCATTAGCTAGTCCCAGTGGACTTTTTTAATGCTTTATAACCTCTTTTTTCACTGATGTTTATCCTGCACTAGCAATGCTTTAACTGTGAAGGACAGTTCCTTTTATCAGGGAAAGAGAAAATGCCATGCTTTTACTGTTGCCAAGATTACTTATATAAGGAGATATAAAAAGAATCCCCCAAGGAGACATTAAAACCAAACTTGCTAAATCTCACAGTGCCCCACCCTGTACATCAGGGATGCTGAAGAATTAAAGTAATACAGCGTAGAGAAAATGACCAAGTTTTCAAGTACAACTGTGATAAATAATGGTGCTTTTACAACTGATTGTCATGCTTTTATATTCCCGTACTATTTCTCCTTTATCCTGTTCAATTGATTTTTACTTTAATCTAGGACATGATTTTAATATGGTTTTTACTACTGTTGGCAGAAAACCTGAGAACACTGTTAATTTCCAAAGTTTAAGTAGAGTAAATACTTGACTGTAAAATCTGCATCAGAATGGCAGTCCTCAAAGTGAGGTGTTGGTCATCTGGAAGGGAACAGAAAGAAGAAAAATTTTTTAGGAAGCTTTCTTTTCTGCCTACTGCACAGTGGTGTGAAAAAGAGAAAAAATACAGTAAAAGTTTTACATGAACTATTTAATTTTTGCAGTTCAGAAGAGAAGTATATGTCCTATAAGGGCACCCAAAATGTAACAGCAAATGATGTGAAACCTCAGTAAAACCATATGATGTGCCTACAGAGACAGTTTTGGCAGTGATTTAATGCACAGGATTTTTTACAACATGAACCATTGGACCAACATCCCACAGGATCTCTCAGCTGCACACTGCACTTTCCAGGCAGCGTGTTTGTGAGGAGGTGATGTCTTGCAGCACAGCCATTGAATACTGTGTGTGTCTGGTCTGAAGAGAGTGACTGCTCTCTTTTTAGTAGAAGATAATGCAGAGACTGATTAAATTAACTGTATTAGCTTACTTGTAAAAGAATTACTTCTTCCACCTTCTGGAAATATGCATTATATAATTATATTATGAATTCTCCTTCAAAGTTAAGAAGAGTTTAAGTGATATTAATGAGAAAATAAATTAAAGAATTTGCAATGCTGTTAAAATCTCAGTAAAATACAATTAGGCAAGGCTAAAAATGGTGTACTATGCTATAGACATAGGGATGAAAATAGTAAATATACTCCTTTATTCAAAAGTACTAGTTAAAGAACATGAATATAGCTGGCACAGAGCTGTTGGGAATAAAGGATAAGAAACTTGCTGTCACCTATCCTATACCTGTCATTATGAATGACAGAATATTTCTACCTGTGAAAGGAAGAATGGATATTTTTGTAAAATGTTACTGACATGCTACATTCTGCCCAGATTTGAATCATAATTCAAGCTATAGAACAAGGAATTCAGAACCGATTTTAAAATTATTAAACTGTCTAAAATATCTGCACATGTAACTGATAAGTCTGTCAGAGGAGCTAGGACACTGGGATGAAATTTTCTTTTGTATAAAAAGGCTCTTCATCCAGCTGGCTTCATAGCAGACATTAGACAGTGTGTAGTGGTATGATCTCTTGGGCAATTATGGGGAACATCTGCCTGTACAAACATTCAGAGTTCTTGATGAAGCCAAGAAAGACCTTAATTTCTAAAATGGCTATATTTCTATAAAGCTAAGATTTCTGAAAACAAAGGTACCATCAAACATCTGCACGGTGCTTATTGTGGGATTTACTATTGACAGTCAGGCAGAGAAAATTGTCAGGCTGATCCAAGGTCTTCCTGCTTTTATCACCAAAATGAGCTGGTATATGTACATGAACATGATGAGACTATGCTTTTCCATTTTACAGAGTGGTTGAGATGGAAATTAGAATTGATAGGCTTGTGTGTTAGCATGCTTTTTAAAACTTCTGTCACAATTGTGTTTCCAGATGCTGAGATGTAAGCTATGATCCCAGTATTCCCTTGCATTTGCTTCCACATAGAAAATCTACCTAATGATATTTCAATTGGGATTGAAGAATAAAAAGGAATTCTATGTAATGTGTCAAGTAGAAGCACTTTGCAGAAGGAATATAAAAGCAGTTAAACAAAGATGTACAAAGGGTTTTCCACAATACCACTAAATAGGGATATATTTCTGAGAATACAGATTAGAGAACAAATGTTGTTTACAGGAACATGTTTTCGTAAAACAAGGAATCTAATTAATTAATTGGTTGGACTGGGGCACTCAGGTACCTGAATGCAAAAGGAAGTCACATCTTCTTCAAGTAAGGAGCTGAAACTTGTTTCCTGAGCAGGAGAAAAATAGAACATTTTGAAGACTCTAGGACTGCCAGCATGAACAACATTCTCTGACAGTATGTTAGAAATTACAGCCTCTACAGAATGGATTTTAATGTTAACCTTAACAAGCTATGTGTTGGAGGTCAAGAAGCAAATAGAGAAGAGAAACTTGACAAAATCAGAGTTAGGCTTGCAAACGGCTCAAAATTCGGATAAATACGTGATCTTAATTTTCACTAAAAAGGCAGTGCTTAATCTGTGGTCTTGAAAGTGGAGCAGAAGGTAGAAATGGGATTTATAATATCTGAGGTGGGAATTACATACAAAACCACCTAGAATCCTTGTCTACCTAAATTTTCTGTACAGTTTGTGGATGGATACACACCTGTGGCCACTTCTGGGTCAGTCCATCTAAAATCAGAGTCTTCAGCCAGGGGTGATTGGGTTCTGCCGTTGGACATTCCACTTAAACATGTGAAACCAGACTGGAACAATGCCATCCATACCAGGTAGAGCAGACCTCCTATCCAAGTGTTCAGGAAGAACTGGCTGAGAAGCTGGAAATCTGATAATGGCCACTTCAAATAAAAAAAAACAAGCTGGCAGTAGTGGTGACATGTGATAAAATAACAACTGTTGATTTTTTTGTTGAGAAGGAGACATGAGAAGTCATTGATATAACCATCAGTTTGTTAGTGTGATAGCAGGAGTCTTTAGAAACTATTTTTAAGAAGTAATTAAAAATGTCATGCTTATGGAATGGAGTCACTTAGTTTTGCTGACATTGGGGTTGCATCACACTACCCTCATAATTGTGTCTGATGATTTATTTTCCAGACAAAACTAATGTAGTAGATCTCATCTGCCTTCAGGAAAGCATTGATTGTTGCTCTGTTTTAAGAATTATATAAAGGAAGGATATCAGGATTATTACAAGAACTGTAAACTAGTTAATGAGTTGGTCAGAAAGGAAATGGCATTAATCTGTAAGTATTAACCTGTAGGGAAGCTACTCAACAAAGATTAGATTGCTGACTGAGCTCATTTTAATCTTTTTAAAATGCTCTCAACAAAATAAAGTGTGTTGAAGAAATCTGCCAAAGGCACAAAGCTGAAAGGCAGGGCTGGCATAAAGGATCCTGGAAGTTGAAATGTATTAGGTGACCTCAAATGGCAGATATTAAAGAGATTTCAGTAATGAAAATACAAAGGCTTGAATTTAAGGACTGCTAAGAATAACCTCAGTTCTAAGTGAGGTTCTTGGTTAGAAATGGCTAAAATGGAGGAAAGCTTGGCTGACCACCCCTCAGTCAAAGATTGACTGGAAGATGTGACTGTGAAGAAAATAGTGTATGATCCTAGGATGTGTTAATGCAGAACTTCCTAATATACCTAGGGAAGTACCAATGCATTTGTATAATGTCCGTGTGAAACATCATCCAAAATGCTGTGTACATCATGGTCAGACAGGAAAGCTTGATTTGAACTGGAGTGTTTGGAGAAGGAGAACATATATTAAGAAAGTGGCTTAAACCTGGATTTTCTTTAGTCCTGGAGAACAAAGGGTGACCAGATCTAAGGTATCCCTCCATAACAAATGGGGAAAGCTGAGTAAAAGGAGCTCTTTAGAATTTTAAATTAATAAAGTTACAACAGAAAAGTTGTCCATAAAGTAAAAAATATGTTTTCTGACCACCTGAGCAGTGAAGTTGTAATGAAGGAGATTAATTAACTATTTATTGACCCTTGACCCATTTAATAAAGAAAAGATCAAGAGCATACTTTCTAGTCCTATGTTCCTTTGAAAATTCACCAAGACTGCTACTAGCAACTTCTGTTTGAAGTTCATGAACTGCAAGACTTTATTATTTCACCTAATATATATAATTACTGACACAAAATTCATTATCATGGAACTTCCTACTACTTTTTTAAAACTATAATTTCTCATAAATACTCAAATGTTACTGTCTGATGATCGCTCCTCTTTATTTAATGCTACTGCTTTGTATTTGTCAAATTCCATGCACTCTGCTGGTCTTTGGCGATCAATCATTATTTAAAGAACTTCAGGTTTTGGGCAACCCCATACCTTTCTGAAGGAAACAGTTTAAGTGACCCATCTTGTTTTTATGATTATACTTTGTTTTCATAGATAAAAGTCATCACTTTTCAAAATACATTTTCAAAGCCAGAAAGAGCTATTATGTTAATTTAAAAAGGAAGCAAGAGGAATCACATGTTGGGCTCATGTCAGTAGTACAAGTGCAGTGGAATCTAAAGCTCTATACAAGAAGTAGCCTACTTTTGAAGATTATATCATAGTATAGCTGTCTTGGTTTAAGACAATTTAAAGAGGTGGACACTCTAAAATGAGTTACCTCCCCTTAGTTTCAACCAGTCTCCACCAACAAGGAACGAATAATAGATTTAAGTGAAAAAATAACAGTTTACTAACAAGTGAAACAGCAACAGGCAAAAAAACCCAGTAAAAAGTCACTAGATACAAAATTGCTAAATCTCATGACCCGCAGAGGAACAGAGACACCAAAACGGCAGGGTCCACCTGCTCCCAAGATGGCAGCCCCCGCTGCTGGCTGCGTGTAGGGAGAAAAAGGGAAAATGGCACCCTCCGGGTGACCACACAGTCCAGGAGACAAAGGGGGAAACAATGGACAAGAACACCCCTCCTGGGAAAGTGGGAGCTTACAGAGCCATTCTAGTGGCCGATGAGAAGTGCCAGCACCTGTGGGGTCAGCAGCGCTGCTGCCCACTCTGCTGCTCACCGGACTCTGTCAGGGTTGGTGCTGATGTGTCGAGGGGGAAAAAGGGGAAAAACCACTCTGTTGGTGCTGACGCAGGGTGACCTGGCCCCCTAGGACCTGCTCAAGCTTCGCTGCCAATAGAGTTTGCAGAGTTCACTCTGAAAACAGTTTCTATTTGTGAAATGCAATTTTTCCGAGTTGCTACAGTTGGAAGCCCAGAAACCCACCAGAAGTGGAGCCTCTGTCTTCAGAAACACTGCCAGGCACAAGAGGGACTCGGCTTGGAGACCCTAACCTTTTCAAAGGACTGGCACCTGACAACCACCCTGCAATTCCAGTTCCAGCCTCACTGGGTCTTACACAGACATTAAAAGTTTTTGGGTATGGATAGGTATGGAATACAATAATGTTTTGGGTTACTCATGACAGTAGCTTACACAGAAAAAAGACTCACTATTCTGCCTAGGAATTAGGAACAATTTTATTTAATTTGTTTTGATATTTAGTGTGAATTGCAATTAGAAGACTGTTTGTTTTGATTTGTAGATGCGGTCTGTCGGACGAATATTTAAATTCATTGACATGCCAACAGAAGAGACAAAAAGCATTAAGCCACAGAAGAATAATCAGTTTTCAGATGCCCTTGTAATTGAAAACAGACACGTGAAGGAAGAGAAGAACTGGCCATCTGGGGGCCAAATGACTGTGAAAGACCTTACAGCCAAATACGGTGAAGGAGGAGCTGCTGTACTGGAAAACATTTCCTTTTCAATAAGTTCAGGGCAGAGGGTAAGACACTGTTTTTTTGTGGTTTTTCTGACTTTTATTAAGCTTAAATATAAAACTGTCATAAACCTATTCAATGACTAAAGAGGATTCTGAGTCCAGTAAGGTTTTATAAATGAAATTGTTGCAAAACAAGGCATCTTTTAAAGTAGCAGAAGAACAGAAATGACTTTAGGATAAAATACATACGCAACAGCTTTCCAAGTTGTATTCCTGTGCCTGAAATTCTCCTGCTGTGGAGGGGGAAGCTTGCTGGTGAGTGCAGGTGCTGGGGACAGCCTGACCCAATGGGGCAGGGCACAGAAGAATACCAGCTGCTGTGCCAAGGGTAATGCACTGCTGGCTCTGGCGGCCGGAGGGTGGAGGTGCCGTCTCACCCATTCCATGAGTGCTCTACGCCACCCTGAATTATTATATTACAGACCGTAAACAGCTCTATTCTTTAAAGGATTGACAAACCTCTGATTAATCTTCATGCGTGTTTGGGGTTGCCTTTAAGAAAGGGCTTTAGTTTCAGGACAGCATATAGGTAGAAGTTTTAACACTACTTCAAGTTCATGCTAAAGGCCCATTCTTGGTGGAATGGGAAGAAAGGCTTGTGATTTCCTGAGCTTACACCATACAGACGAAGAGGAGATTTTAACTGTCCCACGTAAATGAGAAAACAGGTTCAGTGACAGCTCCCTGGCCTTGACACAAGGCACATCTTCACTCCTGATTTGGATAGCAACAATCTCTGCCAGATGTGGTAGATTTGTCCTGGTTTACATGAACTGAATGTTTAATCTACTAAGTTTGAGGGCACCAAAATTTTGAACCCAGAGCTCTGACTTGCTGTAGCACCATCCTGAAACCACTCTGCTTTTGAAAGACACCTGTGATTCCTCGAATGTGGAGATGCAGGTGCTGCTGCAGGCTGGTGGATTTACTTCCTGGAAAATCCCTGGAAGCAGTGGAGTAGGGGAAATGAAAGATATATTTGTGCTGTACAGAGAGGGGGTAGAGCAGTAAAAACAAAAATCCTTTTCTCAAGGGCTGTGATTCAAGTTTGGTGATGAACCCTGGAATCAGCTGCTCCTTAAACTGGAGAGGATTTGTCTCTACCACATAGATAGTACACCAAGCAGGAGAGGGATGAGCTCTCCTCTGCTGAGGGATGGAATGGAATGGAATAGAATAGAGTAGAATAGAATAATCACCTAGTCCCACTGCCTTACCACTTAATGGTTGTCCAGAAGTTAAAGCGTAAAGGACCTCTTAAAGACTGACAAGCATGGGGCATCAATCACCTCTCTAGAAAACCTGTTCCAGTGTTTGACCACCATCTTAGTAAAGAAATGCTTCCTAATCTCCAGTCTGAACCTCCCCTGGTGCAGCTTTAAACCATTTCCATGCGTCCTCTCACTGGATCCCAAGGATAAGAGATCAGTTGCTCCTCAGCCTCCTCTCCAAACTAGACAAGCCCAAGTTCCTGTCCACTCCTCATAGGATATTCCTTTCAGCCCTTTCACTAGCTTTG
This sequence comes from Orthonyx spaldingii, assembly GCA_013397795.1. NCBI lineage: Eukaryota > Metazoa > Chordata > Aves > Passeriformes > Orthonychidae > Orthonyx > Orthonyx spaldingii. The sequence continues at coordinate 224,479 of VZTJ01003939.1, forward strand.
TTGCCCTCCTCTGGTTACATTCACACACCTTCACATTATTCTTAAACCCTGGAGCCCAGAACTGCACACAGCACTCCCTGCTGGAGGCTGCTCCAATGCTAAATTGAGTAGGATAATCACCCCTTTTGCCCAGCTGCTGATGCTGTGTTTGATCACCCCAGAACGGGGTTTGCCCTCTTGGCTGCCAGGGCACACACAGCTGCCTCACATTGATCCTGCTGTCTGCCAGCAGCCCCAGATCCCTCTCTGCAGGGCTGCTCTGCAGCCACTCCTCTTCCAGTTTATACTTGTGCCAGCATTGCTCCACCCCAGGTGCAGAATCTGACAATTGGACTTGTTAAATTGCATCCCATTAATCATGGACCAATGCTCCAAACTATCTAGATGCCTCTGCAAGGCCTCGTGTCCTCAAGAGAGTCAATAGCATTTCCCAGTTTGGAATCATCAGCTAAGGGTAGGTTATCAGATTTTTCATCTAGTTAATTCTAACAAAACAAAGAAGAGTTTGTCCCGTGTTTGATTCAGCCTTTGCTGTAGGCTTTTAGCATTCCCACATGAATGACATTTGCTGTCCCATTGAGATCCATCTGGACTGTTCTTCACTGCTGAGACCTCTAAGGTTTTTGCCTTAGTCTATGATTAATATGCAAAGAGTATTAAATGTTTGCTTGTATGATTTGCATTGCAGGTGGGCCTTTTAGGAAGAACAGGTTCAGGAAAAAGCACTTTGCTTTTTGCATTTTTAAGACTGCTGAATACGGAGGGGGATATCCAGATTGATGGAGTCTCCTGGAACACGGTCAGCGTGCAGCAATGGAGAAAAGCATTTGGAGTGATTCCTCAGGTATTGTATATTTTTGTGCTTTTATTTTCATTGGTTCTGTATCCGTTGTATGTGCATAGTTGCTTTTAACATGTTTGTTATTGTATGCTGAGAAACAAACAAAACATAGATTTTGAGAAAAGGGGAGTGGCATGGATGGGTGGATGGATGCAGTGATTCACAGCAAATGGTGCATTTTTAGGGTTTCTCTGCCACTCCCACAAGAACTCTTCAAGAAAGGGGAAGGTACAGCATGCTCTTACAGAAATGTTTCTAGCCTACTTATCCCTGCCTCTCTGAGACAGAGTTTGCATGTTGATTCAGGATAAGGTAGTGCAACCTGAAGAAAAAAATACAGTGTTCTCAGCCACTGTTTTCTGAAGCTCTACATCACATATTATGGTTAACATGTGGATACTGTACATTGCCTGTTTTCCCTGGCAGACTGATAGCAAAGATGTAAACTTAGGGCTTCTGAGTCCCTTGCCAATGTCCCCATTACTGGACAGTGTCTTATATCAGTTGTAACTGTGGATTATCTGTTTGAAAAATGAATGTTATTGTCTGCAATACACTATTGCAGTAACACTAAAAGGTGATTGCTCAGTGTAAGGGTAGGAATGAAAACTGATGGAATGAACTGCACAATTTTAATGTTTTTGTGCTTTTGTTGTCTATCCTTACCAACAACACTGATATGTGAGTGACACATATTGACCATCTCTTCTTCGACAGTTATACATCAGATAGTTCCTCAGTTTCAAAACATACACAATCTCTTCCATAAGAGTGTTCATTCCTTTGGAAATCTTGTTACTGTGGCACACTAATTCAAGTAACACTTGATGGCAATCTTACCAATGAGTCACTCGTAGTATCAGGTGGCAGTGGGAGACCAGTTGCAGATCAGCCTGCCACACTGTGAGGGGCCGTGCAGTCTGTCCTGCCTTTATCCATCCTTGAAAAGTGGCTACTAGCCCCAGAGACTGAAAAATAAGGTTGGATCCTCGATCACCCTGGATGACCTCCTCCTTGACACATCCACAATGTGTGGGCTGACCAAGGTGACCAAGCATCCCCTTTTAACTCTAAGCTGTCAAACCCTAACTGTGCGATTCCCCCTATCCTGTCCCCACAGTAAAGCTGTTTCCATCTTGTTTCTGTGAAGAGTTGGTTTGTTCCCTGATAGTCTCCCATCTGAGAAAGGTGGTTACTGTCTTAGAAAGCTGGTGAGTGTATGTGTAGTATAAAGCTGTTGTTGCACTAACTTCATGAGGCTCTTTAAAATTGTTGGGAAAACTCTGGGACAGCCAGACAGTTTAACATAAAAATGCTGTCACTTTCACAGCTTTAGTCACTATTAAAAGACACTGAAATGTTCATGCTGGAAGAAAAATGGCCTGGATTTTGCAAACACAAGGAGGACTCAGAATTCAATTTTTTTCCGTGATGATCAGTTTTGAGTTGTAATAGCTTCCCTTTCAAATATGTTATTCCATGGTAGCCCAAGTGCCATTTATTTAGAGTAAGCATGCAAAGCAGGCACAACTCTCTTCTCTGTGCATTTCATGCTCTGAAATTTCCTAGAGGCAGCAATATTTTAGCACTTTGACCTTGTCAGAACAGACTGTTTCTTCCCTGCCGCATTACACCCTCAACAAACGAAGCCTAACAGAGCAGTGTTGAGTCCACTGGTTGGATCCATTTCTTACGTGAGCTCTACCAGTCACACACTGTCTGCTGAGCTGAGGCTTGCTTGGCAAGCTGCCATTTCATAACAGACCTCTTGTCACAATTTCTGTCCTCTCTTCAACATTTCCTCATCTATCTATTCCTTTAAACTTTTATTTCTTTTATACAGCTGGTTCAGTTCTGCAGAGTGATTGTTGCTTGCAAGTATGAGAAAATGTCGCCCATTCAGATCAAGGCAGCTGTGCAGTGAATTGCATGTGCAGCTGCTTGTATTTAGTTTGGAGGACAGGTATGGTATACAGTTGTCCTCTGAAACATGGCTGTATAGGATGAAGGATGCTTTTACCAGTATAAGCTATGTCTGCACTGAAAATTTTCCTATACAACCAAGTATAAATTTCTGTATTGGAAGGGACTTCCTTATCTCTTCCATAGTCATCCTTTTGCTCTCAGCCTTTTGCCCTTTGGGATGTGGTTGCCTAGCAGGGTTTGCACTTTCCATCTCCAGCTGTCCTTGGGAACGCATGGACTGAGAAGAAATCTAAATACTTGGTAACAAGTAGTCTCACTGTCCCAGTGAAAAATATGAGGGATAATCCTCATAGCTGAGTACTCACTGTAGAGTCACTAATGGTATAGAAAACATCATTCTACAGCCATCAGCAAAATGCAAGAGACATTTATTACATGAGCGGTGTAACTTACTGTTCTGCTAGTGAGGTGCATTGTTAGTTTATTGTTAAAATTACACATTTAGTTCACATTTGCAACTCCCTGATACATGGATCAATGCCAAATAATTCCAGCCCTCCATTCTCTGGAAGGTCATGAGAGTTGCCAGCCTGTTTGCATGCTTCAGCTCGCAGCACCTGTCCCAAAGCCTTGGCAAAGAACTGCACATTATGCCTCTGAAGTTCCCACATTCAGAACAAAATGATGTTTTCAGCAGCACTTTCCCAGCAGGAAAGAGAAATTGCATATGCCAGTCTGCCTTTCCCAGCAGAACAAAGGGAGCGTTTTGTTCTTTGCCGTTTGCCTACAGCTTCAGAATAGAAAAAAAAGTTGCTTTTCCTTTCCTGGGAGGCTCACCTACAGCAACATCTGGATATTCACTGTCTCCAGGAGAGTCTTGGCCAAGAAAAGGAGAATGGAGTTCTACCTGAGGCATGATTCCTCCTGAAAACTTTCCAACACTCTCCTTCTCTTCCTTAACCCTAAGTTTCCCAATTTAGTAGAAAAGAAGTGCTTTTCTTCTGTGGGAACCTCACTAATGCACAACCATATAGCACACACAGCATCCTAAGCCACTGCTGTCTGCTCCATGCAGGCTGTGCTGGAATGACCTGCAGGGTGGTCCACACTGAGTGGAGGCAAAGGTAAAAACCCTTGTTTCTTTCAGTGTCTCAAATCTGGCTGCCAGTACCTTGTAGTGGTGTGAAGGGTTAACTCATATAAAATATATTTCCTGAAGCATCCACAAGGAAGTTCCTTCCTGTAGCTTCTCACGGGGCTGTGCTGCTGAAGCACAGCCTGCCCGACACTGCTCCTACAGGCTGTTTGTCATTCTCCTACAAAACAATTGCTCCACTGATAACCTTTGCACCCATTATCCCTTCTTCCTAGACAGGCCTTTCTGATGATTCTTCTGCAGGTGTTTGCCCAGTACATTTCCAGAGTGAGGATTTCCAGCTGTGTTTGGTTTCAACACACTAAGGCTTTCTTGCATAGGTCCTCATGCAGATTGCATCCTGAAGTATTTAATGGAGTGAGATTGAGAACATGCCTTCAGAAATTTGTCTTTGAGTGGAGAACAGGAGACCTGCAGCTGATTTCCAGTTAAAATAAGTGATGAGAAACCTGAGACCCATGAGATGCTGCTAGCTCCAAGGAAGGGGATCACCTCTGGTGTTTTCTGGAGCGTTAGTCCATGCATCCTAGTGGATCTCACGCTGTTTTCTACATGTAAATACTCCATATAGAGTTAAAGCTTAACATGGAGAACAAGTTCTCTACAAGTTCTCTCAAGTCTTGCAGGACTGCCAGCTGACAAAAAAAAAATCAAATTTGTTTTGCTCCTTTATTTTACTGAAGAAGTGAAATTTTGCAACTTTTATCTTTGTAGTTCCAGTTTTTCAGCAGCTGTCACATTCTGTTCATTTTATCTGTCTCTCTCTGTCTGTCTCTCTCCAGCACTATTTCTCATACCCTTCAGGCGTGCTTCCTTTTGGAGGTCATGGCTGCTGTGTGGTGTGCCAGCACAATCCTGCCTAGTGCAGCTGCCAAGCAGGGCCACTTCCCAAGGTGCTCCCACAGAGGGTCCTGCAGAGCCTGGGTTCCTGCAGGGCATTGGGATGGTTCAGCATCACCCACAGCAGGGAGCGGCTGTTGCATCAGACCCATGCACAGAGCAACTGGGACCTTAATTTAGAACCCCACATGCTCATGATCATTTTGGGCAGTATATAGGTTGTTTTCTACATCATGGGCTCAATGTTGCCAGGAGCACAGCACTTATATTTATCAGTAAGCTCTATGGGAGGCAGATGTTTTGGTGTCTTCAAGGGAGAATGTTACAGAACTGGTTGCAAAAACCTTTCAGTTTTTTATTGTTTCTGTGCTCTTATTCTTGTCTGTAAATATTTCAATGTTGATGTAAAGTCCCTAAAGATCACTCATGAAAACAAATCCCCTAACTTTGGACCTAGTACTAAAGCATTCACATAGTAACTTGATTTTGTTTCATGTTGATATTGCTGCTATAACAAAGACAAAGCAGAGGAGGCTACATGGAGGTCATGCCGTTGTTACTCGTAACTTCTCTACACATGGATCTACTGCCTGGTTTCAGCTGATGTTACATTTGTTCTCCAGCCCTGGGGCATGTGGGAAGAAGGGTCTGTGGGTCTTGCTGAGGACCTGCACACAGGTTGCAGCAGCAGCTACACGCAGCCAGGATACTCTCACTCCTTAGCAGCCTCATCACTTGATCCCTAACTCTTCTGTAAGCATTTCCTTGGGTACTCCAGGGTCTTGATTCTCCACATAACACATAAATCACTTTGGAAGCTTATTGCCACACACAACAATAAACAGAGACTGTAGCCACTAATGGGGATTAAAGCCCTTCAGAAGGGTTGATTTGCAATATTTGGGGTGGTCAGAACATAAACATGACCATATTTATGTTTCCGAATGTTTTGCTTGTGGGTGGATGTCAGGTCTAAGAAGCTATTTGTTGTATAATCACACCCATTATCATCTTGTGGGAATTTGAACAAGTGACCAAGAAGGAAATGATTCCAGATTTGCTGCCAGTCTACCCAGCCATCCATTTACCCTTCCAATGCTGTCCTTATTTCTAATTCTTCCATATTTATGAAAAATATAAGTCCTTCAAATTCACTTTTGGGTGTTTTTGTTTCACTTTGTACTTCTAGTTTTTAAGAATGTGGAGAGATTTGTTTCTGTTTTTCTTCAAGTAGACTCTAAACTGCCCAGGTGGCTCTCATGGTATTTACTTAATTGAACCCTATATGGTTTCTAATAAGCTGGGAGCAAGGAGGTGTTGAAATGGTGACAGAAGTACCAGAATTTAGGACAATGAAATGTTTACTTTATGGGGACGAAAAACCAACCCTGCTTTTGGGAATAGCTTGCTTTTAGTGCCCTGATTCTTGAAAGCATAGTTATTAGAAATAGCAGCAGCTTCAGAAGAAAGGTGTACCCTTTATTGCTCTGCCTGGTGCACTTCAGCAGGGAAGTTATTCAGCCCTATCTTCTTTAAAACTGGTTTGTTCAGTTAACTATTCTTTACCACTGAGAAATGAAAACACCTATTCCATTAGTTAAATGCATGGGGTTCACAGTGTGAACAAACCCACATCTGACACTGTTTCCACAGCATTGTTGTTTCCACCGCACCCACTACTTGGAAGAACCTAATCCTGCTGCAAATATGTCACCCTGCTCAGGCCACCTAACCAGTGCAGGGCATGGGAAAAGGACTGTGCTGTACTTCACCGAAGCTTTCACTGTTATTAACAATAACAATTATAAAGGAAAGAGTCTACTCTTTCCCTGTGGTCACTACAAAAAGTACTTCAATGATTAATTTTTAGCTGTGTGTGCTTCTGCAGCTCAGTCAGTGTGCTGTTGGCCGTGTGTTGAAGGTATCATTGCACTTAAATGCATCCCACTGAGTGCAGGGCACCTCAGTGCAGCTGCTTTTCTCCTCTGGTTTCTTGAATTAGTTATTTCCTTCTCTTTTGCACCAAATAAGTTGGCAATGGCATACGTATCTTAATCAAGCTAATTAATTAATGTAATTTATTTTCCTTTGCAATGTTTACACTTTTAATTAATCATAATTAAATGTATAATGTAAATGTGTGTATAAATCACTTTGAAATCTGATGAAAGAATGCCAAGTTCCCAGGTTGGGTCAGATGGTAGACAGGCCAAACTCTGGGAAAGCACTTGCTAAGTGTATTCTCTCAGTTATTTTCTGCGGTTACAGCTAGTCCTTCACTGCTTTTGGTAGTGTTTGACTACCAAGACTCTAGGAACTTATGTGGCGGTGAATCACTAGCATTTCAACACATTTTCTCTAAATAAATACTTTGTTTAGGAAGACAGAAGAAAATATTTGTCTCAAATTTTTCCTCTTGGCATTTGTTGCGTATGTACAAGGAAAGAGCAAGCAAGTGATAATATTTCTCAACAAGGCACTTAAATTCTTTGAGAGCAAGTTCTCCCTGCTACAAACAGCAGGTGTACCTTACAGCATAGAAAAAACCATTTTGTTAAGAAATGTTGTACAGTCTCAGTGTCCCTTGAAGAATCTCATTTTCATCAGAATCTGACATACCCACCCCATGTAAAAAGAGATTAAACAAATATTTAATTTTGTCTGAGTCACTGCTTCTTGAGCTACAATACGTGTATCGAAGGGATGATCGCCTAAATCTGCTTGCCTGAACTGATGGAGCAAGCAGAATGGAGTAGTAAACTTCAGTTCGAGAAGGGCGTGCTCTCAGTGCCAGGAAATGTGCATCCTCCTCATCTCCTGCAGCGGAAGGCAGGCACGGGACAGGGCAGGGAGCGAGCACAGCCCGCGGTGTCCATCGGGGAAACCTCACTGCACAGCTCACAGTGTCCATCGGGGAAACCTCAGAGCAGGGGTGAGCACAACCTGCAGTGTCCATCAGGGAAAGTTCTTACAGAGTGGGTTGTTGACGCTGCAGTCATGAACCAGGTCGTGCTCTGTCACAGTTCAGTCATGTGACAATGAGAGAGGGAAAGAACATCTTTTGGGATAGGACTGGGACATGGTGAAATGCCAGGGAACAGAATGATGCTGAGATATGTATTTGGCTACAATTTATTAGAAAAGGAAATTCATTGATCCAAAACAACTTAGGACAATGTCCCTGAGTTTTGACAAATAAACAATAGTTTTTCTCTCTAAACAAAATGGTGGAAACACACACTTTAGTTTGACAATTTTCTTTTCTTTGTATGTTTGAATATGTTTCGCAGCCAAGAATCAAAAATAGTTTTAAAAGGTTTATTTCAAAATGACAATACAGGAAATGTTTTATTCTGAAAACTGCTGAAATTTGGGGTTACTGATTTTGAGACAAGTATGGCTAAGATTTTATTAAGATAGTTGCCAAAACCTTAATATATAAGAATTTTCAAAATCACTTCTTTTTTTTTGGAACAGTATTTTAAAAAAGAATTTATAGCCTGCAGTTAGCGCTATCTGGTAATTGCAGAAGGTTATTTTTTCTCTGTATGCCTCACAATTTCCAATGCTTTATAGTGTATAAGGTTATCTATCTACCTGTGTCTGTATGTCTTTTTTCTTGCAGAAAGTGTTCATATTTTCTGGAACTTTTCGGATGAATTTGGATCCTTATGGGCAGTGGAATGATGAAGAAATATGGAAAGTTGCAGAGGAGGTAAAACTGTTCAGTGTTATTTGTCTCCCTCTGGTGATGTGGTTACAGCAGGGTGCAGTGTAGGTGAAACCATTGTCATATTTTACATTTATGTAGAATCTTAGGAATCAAGTGCAGGGGAAAGGTCATGCTGTGCTACAAACCATATTTATTATGTATGATATAAATAGTTGTTTCAATTCTCAGGCCAATGTGAAGCCAGCTGAGAGGAGCACTCTCTGACAAGGTATTCAGGCTTTTGTACTACTTGTGTCATGGAGCTTCCTCCGCCATGAAAAATAAGAATCATGGAATGTTACATTTTCGAACCGGAAGGTTTTCTTCTAATTTTTTCTTCTAATTTTTTGTTCTAATTTTTAGCAACTTTTTTTTTTTCCCAATTCCTGAGTTTAGGGGCCAGATTCTGTTTTCATGTTGCACTGATCCCCACACATTGCAGTTGTCAGGTGCCACCTCTTGGCTCTGACAGAGCTTCATGGGTTGCAGAGGTCTCCGTAATGCCCAGGAAAAGTCAGGTGAACATTGCAGGAGGGAAAGGGCTCCAGTCTAGAAACTGGATGCCTTTTTCCAAGGTACAGATGACTCAATTAATACAGCCTTAACCATGAATTGGTGTCATTTTCCTTGTTCATTGCAAGTCTCAAGTATCAAAAAATGCTTACAGGTGTGGGACTTAATCTGAAAGCTTCCTCCTTTCCCATCCAAGAGGTTAACTCTGCTTGCCTTCTTGGGTTTTTCTAATTTCTCCTCTACATTTGGAAAAGAGGAAAGTAGACATGTTCTGTGAGTAATTTATTGTCAAATAAAAATATCATGACATTTTTGTTTAGATGGTGTGACAGCAGCTTTTCAGACAGTCCTAGCAGAGGCAACAGCGTGCTCAGTGCTGTTTCTCTGCTTCTCTGGGGCTCAGAAAAATATTAAGTGTGGATGAATATCCCTTTTCTTGAAGAAGATAAGCTCTCCTGCTTTGGCGGATTGTTTCCAGTGTGTGTTTGAATTGAGCTTGGGATTTTAAAGAGCTAAGCCTCTTTTACAATGGCATGAAAAAATTATATTTTGAAGTGTTTATCATTAAGGAGTTTGGCAAATCCATATGTGATACTGAGGTTTTCATTGCACAGGCAAGAATGCAAAGCAAATAGAAAAAAGAAAGAGCAGCAATGCTTTTTACTAGGAGTGATTGGATTGTTTACCAAGTTCATGCTCTTGAAGTCTGGCTCAGCAGTGGTCGTGAGTCCTTGTAACTTTGAGAGCACGGCACAGAAATTAACTCTCAGCTTATTCCAGATCCATGTTGACTGCTGAGGATTTAAAGGATCCTCCTGAGATCAGCATCAGCTTTTTATGTTCCTTGCAATCAACTGCAGAGAACAAGGCCTTGCCTGATGTTTCATTTTTTATTGTCCCCATGTTTCAGCACCTGAATCTGTCAGACTTGTGTCAACTTGTGAGCCTAAGTCTTACTCCTGCAGTCAGCTGTCTGAACCCTATGGGTACATGGAGAGACCTTATGCAGCTTTAAGAAGAAAGCACATTTTCCAGCCATGAAATGCAAAATTTCATTAAGGACACAATGTGTGTTCAAAAGAGAAGCAAGGAACAAAACACTGGCCTTAATTTGCATATAAATTAAAGCACGAGCTCTTTAGAAACATAACACGTATACCCATTCATCACAGTTTAATATGGTTTCCATGTAAAGTGAAAACACAAAGTAGGAATTCCAATTTTGTGTTTTCCCTGGAATGCAAATTAGTTGCAGATCAGTAATATTTAAAAAAATCCAAGGGAGGTGGCCTTCATAAATTCCTGAGGTTTCATGACATTTTTATAGTGTTTTATGGAGCATATATTTCACATATATTTTCTAGTTCTCATATTTTGTAAAAAATGTCTCTCTAAACTCTGCTGATAAGGCCAAGGAGCACAGTTGGTTTGGATCTGTGGAAGATGGAAAGCTTTGCTTTGGAGTGTAAATCTCCCAATGAGAGTAAAGAGGAGCACTGGAAGAAACAGTCAGAAAACATCTCCTGGGCTGGACTCTGGTTTCTGATCCAAAGGCAGCAGCTTCACTTGGCATGGGCACCCCTCTGAACACTTTGTCACCAGCGCCAGCGGGAAGCCCCTCATGCCGTTAGTATAACCAAAGTGCACAAGACCTTTAGGGCAGCAAAAGGAGCATATGGAAACACTGTCAGAGCTGTAGAGACAGCAGCCATGGTGACAGGTTATTTTCTCTGTTGCTATAATGCAGCATATAAATTTTGGTCATTTCTTTTTAAACTCCTAGGAACCAAAGAGGCCTGTTTTCCTTTCAAAAATCACTGTCCTTAACATTTACAATGATGTAAATGATTGCCACAGCCAGCAGTAATTATATCTTGCCAGTTTATCGTGTCCTTTTTTCCTCCGGCAGGTTGGGCTGAAGTCTGTAATAGAGCAATTTCCAGGCAAGCTTGATTTTGTTCTTGTGGATGGAGGCTGTGTCCTCAGTCATGGCCACAAACAGCTGATGTGCCTCGCCCGGTCAGTTCTCAGCAAAGCTAAAATCTTGCTGCTCGATGAACCAAGTGCTCACCTGGACCCTGTGTATGTTTTGTTCATTTGTTCTGTTTTCTAACACGAAATAAGAAAATCTGCAAGGCAGCACCATCTAAAGAGATCTTTTCTAATTTGTTTGTCCTGTTACTAAAACTGATTTCAGTAATGTCTGTTGATAATTCAGCGTGGGGCACCAGGGAAGCCTCGTTACAACCTTAACTCTGTGGGTGATAGGTCCTTTTACAGCAGAGATGCAGCTGAGGCACCGCAGAGCTGTGTCCCTGCGTGTAAGCTCCGCACCACGCAGCCAGGCTGTCACACATGCCAATGTAGTTATGGGCATGCACATTGCAGTCTGAATGCCAATGTTTGTTTGCCTTTCAGGACTTCCCAAGTGATCAGGAAGACCCTGAAGCACGCGTTTGCCAACTGCACAGTGATACTCTCCGAGCACAGGCTGGAGGCAATGCTGGAGTGCCAGAGATTTTTGGTGAGCATTTCTCATAGGCTTACTTACTGTTGGCTCACTGCATCTGTTGAACACACAAAACACACCACGTGGAAATGACGATGTTTCCTGGATTGATGGGGGTCATTCAGGGCAGTCGAGCAACCTACCCACTGGCAGAACAGCAGCAGGGTCCTGTTTGTTTTTTCACCTGAGGTGTCACAGATACCTGCGTTCAGATGAGCTGGGTCATATTCTGGAGGAGTAAGAAGGAAAGGTTCAACCAGAAAGAAAGTTGTGTAGGTTATCTAGCTGCTGATCCAGGTGCCTTTTATTTTTGGTTGGCTCAGGAGATTCAGAAATCTCAGCATCTCACAGAGCTTTACAATTGCAAATGCAGAATCAGTTGCACTTGAGGAACAGGAGGCTGCCTGGGGAAGAGGGGTTTCCTAAGAAAATATGTGGTGATCAGAATTGCTGATTTCTTTGAACAAGTCATGTAAATATTTCTTTCATGTTTAATCAAGGGGACAAATTACTGAAGTCCTGGAGTATTTTCTTTGTTATATAAAAATGGTTGGTGAAGAAAGGCAAGTTTTGTAAATTGTTCTTGAAAATGAGGTTCCTCCTTCTGTATTTTCTTCACTCTTCTATAAGAGGGCATGTTTATTTTATTCACACAGTGAAACTAATTCTATTTGATTGGGTACATTAGCACACCAGGAGGAACACTGCCTGAAGTTAAAGCAGACTAGTCAACAGGCAGGTTGTACATCCTTTTGGATGTGCTGCTCCTCTGTGCGTGCTTGACTCAGCCTTGCCCCCAGCTGCTATGGCAGCAGAGCCCTAGCAGGCAGGCAGCCTCTGCCCTGAAAAGACTTCCAACCCTCCAGACCACATTTTAGCAACAGAGATGCTCTCCTGTCAGACCTGTGCCCTTACCAAAGATGTACTGGCATTGCAGTGCCAATGAAGGAGCCTGATTTTTCCTTGTCTCCTACCTGACGGGGAGACTGGCACAGCCTTACAGGGCAAACTTGTTGTCTCCTTCAAACAGAGGTGAGCAGCGCTTCCTTGTTTGGTGAGAAGAAAGCAAAGAAAGCCTGGCACCTTGCTGGCAGCCTTCTCCCTCTGCTTGCAATAGAACAGTTAACGCTTTCTTATCCGGGTGGTTTAGCAGTGCCAGGGAAATGCCACAGTACTTGGAGACTTCAACAAAGGGAATCAGAGGTAAAACCAAGCCACAAGGAGAAACCAGCCAGTCCAGCGGCACTTGATAATTTGGGCAATAGGCACCTTTTCCGCATGTTCAAATTTTAATGTATGTTTTTCTAGTTGTAATTAGGAATTGCAACCTAGAAATTAGAAATTTTAAATTGGGCTTTTTCTGTTAGAAGACGTTTGCCATGTCTTCATGTCTCTTCCCTGTTCCATTAGTTGTATTAGCTGACTTCTGTCAGCACTGCCACTGCTTGTCTAATGGAGTGATGTTTCTCCAGGTAATCGAAGACAATAAACTGAGGCAGTACGAATCCATTCAGAAGCTGCTGAATGAGAAGAGCTCCTTCAGGCAGGCCATCAGTCATGCTGAGCGCCTGAAGCTGCTCCCAGCACACCACAGAAACTCCAGCAAACGCAAACCCCGACCCCAAATCACTGCCTTGCAGGAGGAGACGGAGGAAGAAGTGCAGGAGACAAGGCTGTGAGATGCTGTGTAGAGACCTTTGTGGAGTGAATGGTCAGCAGTGCTCCATCATGACAGGACCAGCACTTCTGAACCTGCCTCAGCCATGCACAAATTCAGCCTTGCAGGATGTGTTCACTGCAGTGACCGCATGAGCATGTGGGAATTACTTCTCTTCCGTGGTTAATCATGTGCAAGTTAGTACATTCTTTGAAGTTTTGCCACTTACAGTGGTGAAACCAGATTTCCTTTGGAAAGCTGCTCTGATTGGATGCAAATGAGACGGCAAGCAGAAGTAACCTGCCTAGCCTGACATAATTGTTTCAGAAAAATTTAGAAATATTCTTGCTGGGGTGAGAGGGCTAGACAGCAGGAAGAATGTGAAAAAAAATCAAACCTGGGTGGAAAAGAGAAAAATCAGTATGTAAAAACTTCTTTGGATTCACTTCCTGCAAATGAATTAAGGGACAATATCAGCAAGGCACACAGAAAACTTCCTCCTCTTTGTTTTCCATGCAGCAACTGTAATTTCAGCTTAGCAGGAAAGGCCAAATGCCACGTGCATAGGTGAAAATGAAGAGAGGATATTGACTTGGAAGCCAATCAACATCCGTCATGTCTCCACAGTTAAGGGAGAATTGGTGTTTCTTCTTAAAACCTAGGAGACTGTCAACCCGACGCTGTATACACTCACAGTGGGATGAGTGCAGGCTCACATCAGTATCTAGCAAAAGGTAGGACTCCCGGCAGTGGACCTGTAATAGTCAGCATAGGTCTGGCATCTTTACATGCTTTTTACTTTGGCCTTAAAAAAAAAAAAAAAAAAAGGAAGAAACTTCTCAGAAGTAGACTTTAATAATGAAATTAATTTTTATATTCTTCTGGTTTGCAGTTTTATTATGGAACTGCATATTCTCTAGGATATTTTATTTATTTTAATATTGTTGCAAACTTTTACTAAGGAAATTATGTATTTTAACAGTGATTACTTACTATAAAGAAAAATATATTTGTACAAGAAGTTTTATATTTGAATTGTTTCAGGGAGATTTTGCTACTAGACTTTGATGTCTCATTATGCTAGAGCTGTTGAAAACGAGGGCAGCCCCAGAGCTTGGCCAGGTACTGTCCAATGCTGTCTTTGTGCACTAAAGTGTTCTAGTGATACAGGTGTTTTAGATTATTTTTTCTTTAAATAAATTTTTAAAAAGAGAAACTGCCTGTACGACACATTACAATACCACCCCCCCACCCCCCCCAGACACACACACAATGGGGCGGGCACTGTGGACCGATTCCGTTACTTCCACTTCAGTCATTGCTGCCTATCAGAATCACGGGCATGATTTTTAATACCTGCTTTCCGTTCTTTCCATAGCTATGGGTGAAACGGGCTGTCGGGGCTGGCTCGGGCCGGCCGGGCGGCACTAGGTGGTGCTGCGGGGCTCCAACGCTGCAGCGCGGGTTGTGCTCAGCCCTGGGTCCCTCTCCGCGCCCGAACCCTACCGCTGCCAGGGGCAACACAGGCAAGGCTTGCACTGAGCTCTTCCAGGCGTCCTGGAGCAGCAGCTGGAGCTGCGCTGCTGTCCTGGGCTGCTCCGGCCGGGCGCTGGTGCTGCTCGTGGTGCCGCTGGTTCCGGCTGAGCCCACGGGCACTGGAGCTCACCCTGGAGCTGCTCACCCTACCTCTCCATGGTTTCCCTCTAGCTCTGTCCCCCATTGCATACTTTCTGTCCTTCGTTACACATTTCCTCTGCAAATATTTGTTGGTAGTTTTCTTCCTGACCTGTCCCTCATACTTAGGCTTGTCAATCTTCTAGCACTTACCTGGGTCTCTTTCCTTTCTTTCTGCGGGGACACCTCCTTGCACTGCCTGATTTTCTCCACAAAGCAATGCCTCTTGCACACAGAGCATTCCAAATACCCTTGGGTCTCAATTTTGCCATGTCACTGTTTCTTTGCCACTAAGCTCTGCTTGCTTTCAACAATGGAAAACCAACTGTGTATTGAAGTAGCACCACTTCTGAATCCCATCCCCACTCTCCTTATTTCCTCAAACTGTTCACCTCACAGTTTGTCCCTTTTCCCTCATAGTCAGCTCTCCATTTGTACAAGTCTTTACAGAGTATGTGGCCAATCCAGGGCTGCTGCAGTGTGGCAAGCCCAAGGAGGCATGCCAAGGATTGCTCTTTTTCAGGATGTTACTCAGAGTTACAGCAGACACACCAAGTGGGGGAATTTATTATCTAAATAAACAAGATGATCAGAAAGATCAGCAGAAAAGAACCACTGTGTCATTAGAACCAGCGCACGCTTCAGAGCTTGCACAACTAATTGTTCTTGTTTTGTGTCATTGTTGGAATTAGAAGGTGGTAGGTAAGCTGGACTCAGACAAGGACACATTTCAGGAACAAAAATGATAAATACAGCAGGAGCATGTAGTAGATGGGACATATGGAACCTGCTGATACAAACACTCAGAAGGAGGACTTTGAATGAAAAAGTAAATCAGTTGACTGATTGCCCCCATCCTGTGCCACAACACTCACTGAAACAGCTTCTGCCATCAGTGCCCAGCTACCATCATCACACTGCTGTTCCAAAGAGCCCAGGAAAGATGCTGCCCTCTGAGGGCAACCGAGAGAAGAGTGCGCTATTTTTTCAGCCCCAAGACACTGCTTCAGCTCCTTTGGAGTTCAGACTGGAACAGGAGGTAAGTCAGTACCAGCCTCTCCTTCCCAACAAAGGTCAAGAAGAGCACATTACCTTCTCAAGTGTTCTTGTACTTGCTGTCAGGGGGATGACAGCTCACAGGGCTGTTTGCCTGAAGCTTAAGCTGGGAAGTTGCACATGCTGTTCATGATGGAAAATGGAGCACAAGAAGAAAAGGAAAAAATAAAAAACAAGAAAATAAGGCCATAAACAGTAGAACAAATTATCACCTTCATAAACATAGGCTGAGACTTATTTAAGGGAATTTTTCTTCTCATGTGCTTTGCTTTGCATGCATTTGATAAAACAGATATAAAAAATACTCCTACCAGAGCACTTTGTCATTAAAACCACCTATATGGAAATGTGGGTGTGTACAACATACAGCCAAAGAGAAGAGCATGCTGACTTTAATACTACATGTGGAGATTTAATTTTGCAGCCTGCTACTAAGAGGAAGCCCAAAAGACAAAGTTGGAAAGAGATTCTGTAGCTGTCCTTAAGTACAGTGGAGAAGGGTGGCCACACTGCTAGTACAGCACTGAGAAGCTCTTGGGAGAGCAAAGGCTAAGCAAGGATAGCCTAAACAAACTTGAACTGTGCACACTTACCCATTTTCATAAATCTTGCGTACAAAATAACTACACAAAGTAGCCTGATAACAGTCATTAGCGGGAACTGCTCAGTATCTCACTGAGGTCAGACAAGCCTGCTATTCCAACAAACAACTTTGCTTTCACAGTTGCTTAACTGGTGTCTTACCAGCTGTGCTTTATTTATTAAATATCCATTTCCAAAGTCTTTCTTAAAATCCACCTCCCCCAGCTCCACAAGCCTCAAATCCCTCAGTCCGTCACACCAGAGCTGCTAAACACCTGATGGCCTCTATGCTTCTTGAGTTCTATCTACCCATTTAAGCAACAGGCTTAAGTTATTTCTCAATAACTTAAGGCCTTTTAAAGCATTTCACCATATTAATTCTGAATTGGTGTTAATTGCTGCAGGTAGTTTCAGAACTACATAATTTGTTGCATTTTATTTACCTAAGAAGTGTTCTGGTGATGATTATTTTTGTCCTCATTTTTCTATTACAGATTTGGTGTTCTAGCTCTACAATTACTTGGCTATGATTTAACATTTGGAAAAAAATCCACACCACTTTAGAACTGATGTACAATTGTTCATTAATGGATCATTAGCTGCTCCCTGAAAACATCTTGCAAATTAGGCAATGCAGTGCAATACAGTAATAAATTTCCTTTACAAACCCCCATGTTGTCCAAAACCAATTTCCTGTTCCTAGGATAAACAATATTTATACTAAGTTCATTTCCCAGGGCTCACTTCAACTTCAAAATACAACCCTTGTAAAATGCAACCAGAGGTTTCGGAGTGATGCTACAGCCCATTACAACCATAATTTGTGCTCCCTTAAAGTCACTTTGGCTTCAAGTTTCTGAAGAACAGCCCACTTTGTAATTTTAAAGTCTCTTAGCTATGGTTTGACCATCATAAAAATCACTTTAGCCAGAGTTACGACCAAGAAAGTGATCCTTCATCCTTTCTCCTAGCATTTTCCACCACCAGAGGCTGTTTTGCTTCTCCAGTTTTACTGGAAAGCTGGAGGGTTTTGATATGTTTTGTAAATCACTTAAGCTGTATTAAAGGAAGAGACGCACCTCAGGCCTGCTGGTTTTGCTGTTGCTGATGAATCTTGCTGCCTTTGTTGAATGATGGAGTAGGTTTCTTCATGGTTTTAATTTTGGAGTTCATGCTCAGCAACCCAAAAACAAACGCAAATATTGCCTGATGGATTCAGACATTCACTTAAGGAACATGTCCCATGTTCTTGTCATGAAATAAAACTATTAGCAGAGATGCTGAAAGCTTTTATTTTCAGGACTGGCTTGGAGAGCTGCAATGTTTAGTACTTACCAAAGTTGATGGATGAGAAGTATCTGTCATGTTCCACTGGTTGAAGACATTGAGATGTGTATAAAGAATGTAGTGTAGTCAGATGAGGACTAAATTAAAAGTCTTTCACTGGCCCAGTGGCCTGTTAGATGGATTCAACCTTAGCAGCTTCCCTATACTTTCTGATACTTCTCCATGGAGACAGGGTCTCTCTGTTTTCACTCACCTCTTTTAAAGTTATGGGGTAATAGCTGGGAGCTGACGCAGCATGGATGGGCATAGCCCACCACAGCACACTTCACTCCTCTCTGCTTGAGACACAAGAAGGAAAGAAGAGAAAGGATTTTGCCCATTACTAACCCAAAGTGAGAGCAGCTGGTATAACAAGTCACACATGAGAGTGCCGTTTGTAGCATTACAGGAAGAACCTGAAGACACAGTGAATCCCTGAGCTCATGAGGAGCACCTGGCCTTGCTGCTGCACAACCTATCACAAACCAAGTGATAACCCAGGAGAAAAGTCATCATGTCCACAAGCAACCTGTGTTATGGTTATGTGGTGTTCACAGTTTGAGGGCAGGAACTGCTGTGGCCTAACACGAGAGATTAATGCTTACTGCAGAAGAGAAGAACCAGACAGGAGATCTGCAAGATACTGTGTGATTAAAGCTGCATGGAGATCACAGACTCTGTTGAACTGATAGACAGACAAACAAAATGACAGCAGACAGAAGTCAAACAGGTAAAAGATGCAGGTGGAGAGTTTAGGACAGTAGGCTGAAAAGGAAGGCTAATGAGGGCATTGAAAGGTAATGCTAAATTTAGCAATAGACCTAACTTTCACACCATGATCAAAGTTACTCTGTCCTCCGCAGAATTTCACGCCCAGTACAGTACTGATTAGTTTTCATTCTCACAGACAATATGTAGTTTTAAAATATGTCTCAAAACATGCTTTAGGACACTCTGCCCAGTGTCTTCCCACATAGAAGCACACTGCTAACTCTTGATCTAAATGAGATCTGACATTTCCAAGGTGTATTTTAAATGCAGAACAAACCTAGCTTAGAAGCATGTCAGGATTTTTCTTTTCTTATAGCTCTTAAAAAAAAATAGTTATTACAAATTCTGATGTTGAAATTCGTTTGATCCCCACAAAGTGTCTTCCACTTGTGTTCCTCCTTGCTACGAAATCCATACCTGAGCTTCTCACACAAGCTACCACACTGCTGCTCACTGCTTAAGCACAAAGAGATCCTACTTGCTGAGACTCACTGCTCCGACCTGCAGTGCTTCGAAGCTGACTCATTCTGCTAAGAACCACCTGCAAAAGCAATATCTGTTTTTCAGCACAAAAATGAATAAAAAAAATAAAATTAAAAATCAATCTCTAGAGAAATGATTTGTATTTGGTTGCACATTACTATCACACAGCAAACTGAAGTCAGTGAAACTGCAATTGCCCCAAAAAAAGGTACTTTCTAAGTATATTGCGCAGGAAATTATTTCAGAAATAAGCTTTTAATATTCGATATCTATAGAGCTAACACGCACACAAACTAAGAGACAGAAAGACAATATAGCATACAAAAATTTTATTGACATGAGTCTGGGATGACTGTTTTACATACAAAGGCAAAGCATTAGGAAACAGTTAATCCTTTCCTCCTCTGGGCTTAATTTGAGAAAAATGCTCCTTTGGAAATTAGAGGCATGACCATGTCACTGTCCAAGTTCTCCAAATCATCTTCCAGTAATCCAGCAGAAGGCATCTAAGTCTGATGACATGAAAAATCTGCACTTTCCCCTGCCTAACAGGTGAGCTATATCAACAGCACACATTTCCACGTTCCGACAATTCACAAGGATGTAACTGCAACTACTGTAGAAAGAGGCTGGGGAAATATGCCCTGCATAGAAACTGTCCCTCATGGGAACATGATCTACCTCAGTAGTGGAGAGAAAAATGACAGAGTTAATTTTAACTGCAACTCAAGTATCATTTTACAGCAATTACATCTTAAATCCACAACAGAAATTGATAATTACATAGTAACTCATTGCTACTACATTATCTTGGATAATACTGTAGTTAAGCTTTTGCTCAAATTCCTTTTCAGTAAAATCTGCTTTTGTAAAACACTGTTATGTCTTGGATGCTTTTAAAACACTAATGAAGCATATAAAAGTTTTTACGGTATTCAAGAAAAACTAAGTTAATAAATGATCACATTTTCTTCAATTCTATCAAAGAGTAAGAGTCTGAGAAAAATAACCTTTGTTGCATTTTAATTTCTCAATCTCTTTCCTTTTTAAAGGTGAAAATTATAAAGGAAACTCGTTACATTTTAGATGAAGAGAAGCTTGGAAAAACAAAATCACAATTCAGCAGGCAGATGATGATGATGAAATCAAAGTACTTAATATGGCTTGTAGCTGAAAGTAATCGATCTGCAATTCCAAACATTTCAGTTATTGCCACATTCACTAATTTTTCATTAAGTGAAGATAAAACATGTCTTTAAAATACATGGACAATAGCTTTAAGCCATTGTTGTATATATTGTGCAACTCATCTGAATGCAGGTTAACATGTGAACTTAATAGAATATATTTATGTACAGTATATACACAAATAGAATCCTGTGGTAGGTACCCCTGAATATTATCATTTAAATAAGTAATTTTCATAATAAAAGAAGAAAAAACCCAATGATCTATGGAGAAGGCAAAATGCCCATTTCTGAAGTTTAAATCAATATAATTTCCAGCTGATGTACATAGAAATAAAACTGTGGTCCTGTACAAACTTTACATTACAGGGTAACAGTTTGGTTTTAAAAAAATATTTACATATTTAAGTACTTGGTTCTTTGCAATAGAGATTATATGAATACAGAAAATTGTAAGATAGGCAGGTTTATTTATTGGATTTTTCTATTTGTTCTTTTTTGTGCAAATTCCAAATCTCTCTTTTTGTGTTATTATCTGCCTCTATTTGCCTTGTATTACTGCTGCTGCTTTTTTTTAGTATTCTGAGAAGGCTGGGTGACTTTACTTCGAGGAACAGGAAGAAAAGATTTAACTCTTGAAACACCCAACTCTGTCTTTGATTTACTGTTGCTGCTTTCCACAGTTTGACTGCTGCTGAGAGGACGCATTCCATCCTAGAAATTAAAACATATCACTGTTTGACATGGAAAACAACCAACCAACCAACCCAACCAGCCGCATGGAACCCTTGTTATTTACAATTTCTGCAGTATAATATGAGAGTTTCTTATTATTTGGTGACCAAACCATGAGTCTTTTTTGCTTCTTTGACTCAAGGAAACATCATCAACATCTTAGAATACCAAAATAAGGCAATGCGGCTTTTGCATTGCCATTGTAAAATCTTAAACTTGATTCTCAGATGTCTAAATTTCAGGAGTACCCAAAAAAAAAAAAAAAGTATATGCTTTTTTTTTTTATTGCTATGGAAAATGACAACTGTAGCCACAGTTAAAAGGAAAAAATGGAAATTTATAGTTACAAGCAAAAAATCAGGTTCATGGCTTGAATAAAAATATTCAATTTTTTTTTTTGTACCATCAAGGCCATAAATAACAACAAAATACTGATGAAAAAAATAATACTTCCAGAACAGAACTTGAAATGTTAGTTACATTTTAATCCATAATCGTACAGATTGTTTTCTTAAAATTAGATTTTGGCGCCTGTCTTGGGGTGATTCATAATAATGATGATGTATCTCATAATCATCTGTGCCCAAAAGTCATTAGTGTATCTTGAAGGTTCTATAGCTGGGACTCTTGTGTGTGTGAATTTGCTTTGGTGCTCATTTTTTAAAAGCTGTGTGGGCAGTGTCTGTCCCCTCCCCGTGGGTCAGGAATTGCAAGCACCGCGCCGGCAGAGAGGGCAGCAAAGCCTGCCCCGGTTCAAGCTGCCATCAGCCCTATCTGGCTGAGAGGATCCAGCCCAGCTGCCCTGTCCTGACTGCCCCTGCCCCTAGGAAGACAAATTCCCTCCGTGAGTTTCCAGCCCCTTGGAGCCAAAGAACTCCAGACAGAGCTCCAGCCATCAGGAGATAACCAAGAGAACAGAGCTGGGGGCAATGGGGAAAAGACTGGCACCATTTTCCCCTTTGTCTTTCAACCCACGTGGTCAAAATCCGGGGCACCATGTTGGGGGGTGTGCCTGGCAATTTCTGTTTTGGGTCTCTCTTTTTGTTTTGGGGAGTCCGCAGGATTGAGCAGTTTTGCATGTGGTGGTTATTTGCTGTTGTTTCTGACTGTTACTGTTCTGCTTGTTAGTGAAGGGTTATTTTTTCACTTAATCTACTTCTATTAATTCCATATTTGGAACTCTAAGGGAGACAGGTAGACCCAGAGCTTCTCCTTCAAATTGTCTTAAACCAAAACAGCATCTCTCAGTATTTATGCTAAGAAGCTACATTCTTTAAAACTGGACATATTCACCCTTGACAAATCTAGATATCCAAAGTGCCAAAGTCAGGTATGCTGCCACTTTTTTCGTCTATAGTAAGGAAGAAAGAGGTTAGTTAGGCCCTGACTAATATGGATCTTTTATGAGAGAAAGGAGAAATAGGACCTTGTCTGTTAGCATCAGCTGAATCCAGATCCCCCTCTGGGCAGCAATATTAAATAGTTCATTTTCACCATCAACTACTGCTTTTCACATAAACAGTGGGAACATGAAAACACTATTCATTACGGGTCCTTACTAGTCCTTATTCCATCAATTTGGTTGCATCCTGAACCAAAGGTTTTGCATCTCTTATCAGTTTTGCCTTTCTCCTTACCATACTTTCAAGCAATTTTTTCTACTAGACAATTTAAAAAATAGTTAATTATGGGTATGCTACCCTTTTAAGTAATTTGTCTCATTACCATTGATAAGACCTCCTCTGCTCATGCAGTATTGCTTTTGTTACCTGCAGGATTCTCTTCACTTTCAGAAAATGATTTCAAATGCTTCTTCATTTCACCAGTTCTTGCTGATGCATCAGTTCATCATCACTACAATTGCCTCTAAAAGTTTGACTTCTGCTTCCAAAGGAGTATGCTCTTATAAATTTCTGACAGATTTGTTGTAATAATGACTAAATCCAGAAATAAAGCTTGTTACACTATTAGATCTCTTTCCCCTCTAGCAGAAGGTCGTGTTGTGTTTCCTTCATTTTGGCCAACATTTCCCCAAAAAGATAATTTTTTAAATTCTGTATAAAATCTTTTGACCAAGTTTTTCAAAAACCTCCCAAGTAGCTAAGCTTGTCTACTTGTAAGTCAATATATTATGCCTTCTGTTGTTAGCAGGAGTTTTTAAAGAAAAAAAACCACTAGGAAAAATGTAAAGCAGGAACTGGTAGGTCAGCTGACTTAGCCAATTATCCAGGCATTATTACCATTGAAGCTCTGATTTGGGATGCCTGAAAATGTGTTTAGAGAAATATTCAAAAGGAGTACATCTACTTGTGGATCTGGAAGGTTAAAATGATTTATTTTAGTGGAGACTGTTCTATGGATTTTAAGTAAAATTACAGAAAGTATTCTAACATTCTGATATTTGGATATGAAGAAATATGATTGCAAGGCTGGAAACTCATCTGACCCCGAGATTGGCTCAGCTGGTCAGAGCATGGTGCTGATTACACCAAGGTTGTGGGTTTAATCCTTGTATGGGCCATTCACTTCAAAGTTGGACTCCAAGATCCTTGTGGGTCCCTTCCAATTCAGAATATTTGGTGCTCTGTGAACTCCAGCTCTTTTAATGCTAAGGTATGCAAGTTAATCTATTTTCAGGGCTATTTCATTGTATCTGCAGAAAATGGTGTCTCTAGAAAACAATTTATTGCAGTCAGATAAAACATCAGGATTGGTCTCCAAAAGACCCATATCAAAGGAACACAGAAGGCCTGGTAAGGGAACACAGACCACAGATTATGCCCTCGCTAAGATTAACTGAGCTCAGAAGCTCTCTTCACGTTCAAAAACACAAGGAGCAGAAAAGAAAACGGAACAAAAGGTAACAACAGAGAAAACATAATTTTGCAAAGAAGGAAAACTAAGCAGGACATAATCTCATCCTTGCATTTAGTAGGGATGGTAGCACCCACAAACAATAATATAAATTTCTAAAAAGAAGCTGATAGTGGATTTACTATATCTTCCAGGAATATTCAGCTTATCTTCCCACTCTGAAACTACTCTGAAGTTACTGAAGTTTGTTTGCATAAATAACATAGCAAGATGACTGTATATTTCAAGAAATAGTTAGGTCAAAAAGGAACTGAATACCCTCAAAAAATGCTATTCTTCACAAACTTTGGTGATATCATGTCTTTTCAATATTTCTGCCCGTGAGAGCTTTGACATCAGAACAACTAGCAATTTTACATCAAGAATTTTAAAAGCAGTGCTTTTGCAAATTTACTCAATGACATTAATTGAGGGGAAACAACAAACCCAGTTTTTGTTTCTCTTTGTATCTGATGGAAATAACTTATAACGTCAATGTAATGTCAAAAATACTTGGACTAGGGAGATGGCTTTATGTAAAAAGCTAAAACTGAAAGCAAATACATCCATTATTTTAATAAATCTCTAGCTTCTACTAAGACACATGAAATAAACTTGGCATGGTAGTCCAGCAAGTTTCCTCAGAATTATGAGTTTTTTCTTGTAATAAACAGGGCAGTAATTTTTAGGATCTAATCAGAAATTCAGATTTGGAGAAACTCAAGGCACCTCTCCTATCCTACTGTAAAACTCATTTCACCTACCTTTTGTGCTGTTGTTTTATTTGGATTAGTACCACTTGCTGAAAATACAGGAATGTTCTGAGAGTTAGTGAACATCAATAACTCATTCTTAGAATCTGCAATCTAAAAAAAGATAAGAAAATGGTGATTTTTTAGTTATTCACAGAGATTGCTTCAATTTGCCAAATTTTGGAGGCTTGATTTTATTTTCATGGTGTCTGTACAATGCAATGCATAAATATCCAAAGAACAAATAAAATATCTCTTCTGTACTCCTGAGTGCATTTTTAGAAGATGGGAGATAGAGATTTCATATTAACTATTATCAGAGGCAGATTAAACATACATTTCCAGAGTAATACTATTCAGAGGAGCTTAAGGGCAGTTTCCCATTAAATTTTACCCAGTCCCCAGAAAAATCAGAGAAAGGAATGATCGTTTTCTCTTCCTCCTGCCATGTTTCTTCCCTACTATTTTCCCTTCCCTTTTCCTGTTTTTCCTGACCAGAAAATAACAGAGCTTGCTCAGAAAATAACAGATAGAGCCTCACTGAAAACTAGGTATTTTATCCTGGGGCAAGCTGATCCAATTCAATTCTGCAACTGCAAAAGTACTCAGTCCCAACCTAGTGGAGGCAGCAGGAACATATTTGAGTGACAGGGCAAATTAAAGAGCAGAAGTACTTATTCCGTTGGCAGCCTGAAATTACATCACACAAAGAAAACATGCAACAGCATCCTTACTTCTGCAAGGCTCTGCTAGGCAGCTGGGGAATTAACAACAGAAATTCCAGCCAAGGATGGTTCCACCCATGATGAGGAAACTGAACAAAAGACATGACATCTATCTCCTTCCTTATCTAACCCGTATTTCCTTGAATTGTCATCAACAAGCAATTACACTTTGCATGCTATTAAACACAATTTTAAGTTGGTTACCATTTCTTTAACCACATCCCATTCTTTTAAGGATAGCTACGGTAAATCCCTGCTAACTCACTAGTGATTAGCTTGCCAGCTTGCTGCATGTGACTCATGCATGTACTGTAAATACTTTGAGAAAAACAACCCAAAACAAAACACTATAATAAAGAGTTTCAATAAATAGATTGAAAAATCTTCCCAAGCACAATATTGCTTTTTAAAATAAAAACTTGGTTGTCTTCTAAGAATAAACAGAATACTTAATAAAGCAAAACTAATGGAACTGCTGTTCAGGGAAATCCTAGAGGATGTCATGCACAGCCTAACTGGACAATAGCCTAAGACTGGCTCTATTTGCGTCTCAAAAGATATGGAACAGCTGTTCCAGTGTGAACACAGTCTGCTGTCACAGCCATCCACTTCAGCTGTGCTAGGAGCAAAGATGAAAAAGAATAGCTTCAGCCACAGGGAGAGCTGCATGGTATTGGTATAGAAGAAAAAATGAGAGAGATCCACAGCTCCACACTCTGCCTCAACAGGCATCCCATAACCACCCACAACCCATTCCAACATAGAATTTAGCCCAAAACCATGAGCCTTGCAAGCAGCCTTCACCCTCTTTTGCCACTGTTAAAGAACTACGTCAATCCACTCTCTTTTGCTTGGTGCAGTAAACTGCATTTTGCCTGCAGAGCAGAGGAGCTTTGAGCCAGTTCTGTGAAGGCTGATGGGATTACATTAAGCAAATCAAGTGTTCAATGCATATTAAGGAAAACTTTCTATGTCTTTAAGACTACAGAACAGTTTCCTGGTGGAAGCAATGATAGCACGAAACATAACAAGGGAACAGTATTGCAGGGATGGCTGCTTCAGGGAAGTGGTCACAACACCAAGCCTGACAGAGTTCATAAAGCATGTGGACAATGCTCTCAGGCACATGGTGTGACTCTTGGTGCGATCCTGTGCAGAGCCAGGTGTTGGATTCAATGATCCTTGTGTGTCCCTTCCAACTCAAGCTATTCTATGATTCTGTGAACTTAGAAATTTCATCCTCCACTGCAAAAATCTCTACAAGAAAAATTGGGTGAAGGTGTAATTTAAAATAGGATATGTTAAACCACAACACTTACCCTCAAATGTATAATTTACTAGTTGACATTGGCTTATTCCCAAGTAATTTAATAACTTTCCTCAGTTCAAGCAGGGCTTGTAAATTAAAAATTTATTTTAAACACATAACAAACAACTGAACATGGTAATGTAGTAAATTATTTAAAAGCCTTGTGTTTACCTTGCTTATATCAGGCTCAGATTTGCTGGAACACATACTTCGAAGTTCCTGCACAAGATCTACTTCATCATCAGAACCAACAGACAGCCTTTGCTCCAGATTTAATGTTCTCAAATGATCTTTCTCTGAAGATCTGGTTAAAAAACGCAAACAAGCAATCAGTGAGAACATTTAAATTATTATACTGAATTAAAAAATAAATATTATAAGCACCTCAAAAATAGTAATTTTTTTTCCAAATGACCTTTACTACTATAAACAAAAACAAAATAACATCTGATGAACTGACGGCAGTAGTTGTCAATAGTTGTTATCCCATAATAGATCTTTCTATACAAATTATTCTCTCTGTTCTCAAAATCTAAAAAAGGATTCCTCTGCCTAATGTTTTCAAAGACTCCCCTCTTTTTAAGATGCAGCTATCAGTTTTATTCCACTCTCCTTTTTGGAAATAATTCCAAACACTTAAAAAACCCTATGGCATACTGGAAGCATAAATATTCTATTTTCTCTGTGCCTGTGAATAAGGTAGAAGCGAGGTTTGAGATTGAAGTAAAGTCTCAAGAGCAGTTCCCTCTAGCTAATTCATACACTTTCTCAGGGAAACTGTATCATTTGGGCTAAAGTGCACGTACTGTACCAGCTTGAATTGCCATTCAGCAAGCTGAAATAGCCAGAGGAGTATTTAAAATATAATGCCAGCTGAGAAAAGTATACAATCAACTTTTCAAGGCAGAGTAAGTGTTACATAATATTCTTAAGTTATAGACTATTCAGTTACATAAAAAGACATGTAGTGCTGCAAGGTTTGAAATAAAGAAATGGATTCTAAAATTATATCAAAGTATATAAATTTTATTTCCTCTCAGAAATGAAAATCAAAAATACTTCCTTTCTGCAGATATGGGACCAAAACATTACCAAATACAAACTGTTAATCTATTCTTTATAGTTTGCTGCTTTACAACAGAATGCTATCAGCTTTATTTTTTGCAGTGTCACAAATACCAGAAATTAAAACTTACTTTGTGGTGAGAGAAGCTCTTTTCTTACAGTCTGGTTGCAACACAGTCTTACATTTTATACCTGCACAAAAGAGAGATTGACTTGTTAATGTGTTACCACATGTGTTGATTTCTTTATTCTAAAATCTGTGATAAACAGGGAAAATGTGTTCCCATTTACTAACTAATTATGTCAATAGAGTCTGTCAAAGATCAGAATACATCCCTTGAAAGTGTTCAGAGTAGCATTAGGAACTCCTAAAATGACAAATAGGGCATGAGTTGCCTAAGCTTTTGTGAAAGAGAGAACGTGAGGTTTCCATGTTGCGCATTTGAACCACCCTTACTGGTTCTCCCCAAGAGAAATTGCTTGTCAACAAGAAAATATTTAGGTTTGCTTCATGAAGGTAAAAGCAAACCATTTACCTTTACTTGGAAATAGGAACAGCATTTGATTCTGATAGTACAAAATAGAAGGTTACTAAAATTAATTGACCATTCCATTTTTAACTTATATTCACAGATATTAACTGGATTCCAAGAACATTCTCAAGTACAAGATACAGCATCAACCATCCTACTTCAAGTTATGTTCATTATTTCTTAAATCCTCTTAGTGGGATTAGATAAGTTCACAATTCAGAGAACTGGCAATCAGGACATTAGAATTAAAGTCAGAAAAAGCAGACTTCTTTCTGAACAAGGGCTGAAGAAATGAATAGCTCATTTTAGTGCTGCAAAGTAGCAGGCATCAAGTATTTTGGTCTTTTGTATGTGAGGTAATTGAAGGTAGAATCTCACTGTTCCTAAAGTGCATGTGTGTGTGTGGAAGCCTTCTCTCTCTTCCTAAATCTTCCCTCTGAAGTAGTTACCTTCATTTTCAGAAAGCAAGTACTTTGATATTTTCCCTGGAAGTTTTTCTGTTTGATGTTGTATTTAGTTACAATATTACTAAGTTTTCCTTCTAGAAATATGCGTCCTTTAGAAGAATTATGTTGTTTCTGAATATATCCAGACATTATCTCTGTGTAATAAGCTGCTTGCTATATGATTTATGATCTTGAGGTGAAAAGAAATTTCAAAAGTGTCAGCCACTAATATAACTTCCACATTTATACACGTGCACAGACCCAATCATATAAAGCCTTCTTTATCAACAAACATACTGATGATGATGTGGAAACTTCTTGAATACCTTACAGTATCTGTGACTACACAAAATTCTTTACATCTATTTTTTGCAATTAAAGTGAAAATCGAATAAAAATCTTCATTTAAAACCAAAGAGCTCTTTCTTCCACGGCAGGGCTTTTAGATTATTCTACTCATTTTTTCTAATAAGACTGAACAAGGGATTCATGATCAGGAGCGGAATGTATTCGTTTCTTTTTACCTGGATTCACTCAGTAGTAATTACTGTAGTGAAGTTATAAAGTTTAAGAAAACTCAAAAAAGTATGCATACTGTAAATTTGGAGAAAATCTAAGGAGTACCAAAAAAGTAATGAAGCTTTCCCTCATCTGTTACCGGGGAAGAGACTGATACAGTGTCATTCCACACAGTCAGAGGTGGAACCACTGCTTATAATTCCACCACCTGAGCCAATGCCGACCTCATTATCAGACAACAGAAAGGGCATTAGAACAACCAGACTTAGTTAGGACACCTCACAGTCACGAAGAACTAATTTATGTTCACCAGTTTTTTACTGGTGAACATAAATACAAGTGTCATTTAATTGGAAAAATTTTAATTCATGATGTAGGAGAAATGTTTGATTCACATCTACACAGTTTAAAACCTTTCAGAACTGAAAATAAAAAGCATTATTTACCTTCAGTATTTGTCTCTTGCTTGTTCCATGACTGGGAGGACAAATGGCCTGACTTTTTGCGAGGACTTGTGCTCACTTTTCTCCAAGAAGCATTCTCACCTCTTTTCTTACTACAATTTTTGTAGCTCGAAGCCACAGATAAAGGAAAATTTCCTCCCTTAAAATCTGCTATGTAATTATCTAGCTCTGAAACAAAAGTAAAACAGTGTTAAGAAGAACTGACTGCTGCAAATGGTTCTTCTTGGACTACCTTATACAACTACTCAGTTTAATGACTGTAAATGCTTTAACCCCACCATCTCCCTTCAGAACTACAGTTACGTTTTGTGAAAGTCTTAAAAATGGAACGAAACAGTTAAAAGCCCCAGTTCAGCAATGTATAACTACATGTCTGTCAGACAGTTCACTGTTACCTGGTCTGGGTAGAGGACAGCCATGCAAAATAGCTTTATTTAGCAAGATACTGAGAGCAGCTTTAACAACAGCCTGTTGCCCTTGGCTAGGGTTTTTTTTGGCTATTGCTTGTCCTGGTACAGATGGTCTTTTCACAGAGGCTCTGGAGAGTATGGCTTCTTGTACTCTGGGAGCTATTACAGCATTCCACAGCTTGGACATCCACCTGTGGTACAAAACCAATCCTTTAACTTCAAAAACAATTCTCGAAACCTGCGAATTTATACTTCGATAACATAGCAGATTTTGTATTTTCAAGAAGCACCCCATTTCAGAGAGGGACTGATTTTATGTAAGATAGGGTATACTTGTTTGTTTTATATTAAACTATTTGATCTAAATTTCTTTAGGTTGCCTTGACAAACTTACCTCCTGATGCTTTTCCTCCTTCAGGAAGGACTATAAAACATCCTTTTCTTTTTAAGGCTAAAAAAATGTCTCAGAAAGATGCATGTTCATGTATATACAAAGTTGGTTTTTTTTTTCAAAAAGTGCATGAAGAAATTTCCATGCTTGCAGGTGTTCATTCCTAGCCTATTTGCTGCCAGCATAGGAAAAAGGAGGTATTCACTTAAGGTTGTACCCTTTCCAGTATTCTTCCATTTCTAAACTTGTCCAGTTTACAAGACATTTCTATTCATACAGCTGTCTTGCTCTCACTCTGCTTTTGTTTATTTGATCTATGGTGAACTGTGTTTCCAGGATGCTGTGGATTTTCCATATTGTCTGGTTTAGAGACTGAGTCTGATTTTGATTCAAAAGTTTGATTAAAAGGGACATGGTTCTTCTGGGATTTTTGCTTTTCTAAGAGAGAAACATTATGTTGTATTAGCAAAGAAATAAAAAATTTGTGTTAGGGAAAGATAAATGCTATTTCTTTTAACTTAGGGGTTCTCTGTGGATAAAGGCTAGAAATTTCAGACTTAGGGCTCAGCTCACATCTACATCAGACACCAAGACAATGTTTTTTAGATCAACTCCAACTCTCTTTGTTTATTCTTATACCCTCTTACAGGAGGAAGATGGTAAGATTGAGTCAGACAGTTTACATTAAAGATCTGTAAGAAATTATAGGCTTCTATAAGAAATGATATCATGTTGTGTTCAGCTTTGCAGAAATCCATTCAGAAAAAGTGAAGGCTAAAATGCCTGTTTGACTTAAATGGACCATTTTGCAGGACACATTGATACACTGAAGCCATCTTACTACCTAAAATATTATGATGACTTTTGGGGTTTTTTTTACCCATTTTTAAAAAAAGTTAGAATGCATGAATTATTTGAAAGATGTCTTTTTAGTCAGTTGTGAAGCATAAGATTGAGCCTTTATGATACATAAATGCTCAAAATGTTTGTATAAGCTTGATAAAGTTACATTACTTAGAAAAATAATAAGTACAGTTGTTAAAATGCAATGTAAAATGTGTATTGGAGATGCTCCTTGAAGCTTCCTTAGCATAATGTTGTAAATATTATTCCATATAGTTACAGTCTGCTTCTGCTAGCTAAGCTACCAAAGTAAACAATTGCTTGTATTTTAGTCATAAAGAACTCTCTCGTTCAATTTCTGCCTAAGTAAACTTTCAACATTTTGCAATACTGCCAGTATAAATGGTCAGAAATTAACACTGCAAAGATAAAATTAATTGAGGCCATTCCAATCTAACAGTTAACAATTGATGGGCATCCCCTCTAAATAAAATTCCAACCTGGTATTTAAATTCAGTTTTAAGTTTGTGCTCATCTTGATCAAGTCCCCCATTCTTTGATACAGCTGATAATTAGGAAAAGTACGACATACCCCTGCCCCTGAAAAAAGGCGGCAAGGTGAAAGTTGTTCCTGTTGGAACATCATCTTCAATTCCCTAAATCTAAACCAAGAAAAAACGTAGTTAAAATTTTCTTCCTTCATTCACTCTACTCACCAAAACAGGTGAAGCTACATGAAACACACAACAGGAAACAATTTCCTGTCACACATTCTCTCTTTGCCTTCCCTGCTGTGGCTGCTGCTTCCTCTTGTCTCATGAAAACACTGAGCCCAGAGTTTGTAGATAGTTGTCTGCTGTCCTAATGAATTGGACAGAAGCTTTACTAAATGCAAAGAGCAGCAGAATAGCACAGTGGAGAGGAGGGGAAAGAGGATAGGAGTGGTTAATTAGGTTGAAATAATAGCAACCAATGAGCTGCCAATTAAAAGATATTTATTACATGACCACACTATTAGCCATCATGCTGCTAAACTAACAGTGCTCAGTAAGAGCTCACTCACTGGAGCTGTGTTTTTTAATTGTTTATTAGTGGACAAAAATGACATTAAAATGAGAAGTCAGATGGCATATGGCTACAATAAAAGACATTTTAGGGTTGTACTTAAAGCACTGTGAAACCAGTCAGAGTTACACTGAGGAGAAATCCAAACTCAGAAATTTATAACTAAGATATCTAAAGAATAGTTTTTCTGTCCTCTATTAATGCTACTGTAATAAATAAATGATTAAAACTTTTCAGAGGACATGATTCAAGAGGAAGATGGGACATAGATGCATGGTATGCTTTATTCTTTTTTTATTTCCCAGCACCCATAAAATTTCAAGTCAATGTTACATCCACATTTAGGCTCTGATAATTACTCTGAAGATTATCTAATCTGTACTTTTAAAGACTAAAAAGGAAAATGAACAAGGAAAATGTGTGAAGATCTGCAGACAGAACATGACACAAGACAGCCTCTGCACATGCTAAGAAAAGGCCCCTCGTGTTAAGCAAAGGCCCCTGGAAGGAGAGTCAGCAGAAACTAGTACAAGAGAAGGAAGAGAAGTGGTAACTCGCCTGGTGAGAAAAGTTATGTCACATCTCCAGAAATCAATGTCATACTTTCAATTCTGGATAAGTATGAATCTTAATTAGGGGCTCATTACCTTTCTGATATAGCCAAACAACATCTTAGTGTGAAATTAATATAATTTAAAATTCTATAACTATTTCTTTTAGCATTTGCTAGCATTTGGAGTTGGAATGTGATCAGATGTTTATGCAATTGTAGGCAAGAAAAGCCAAAATTTCCATATTTTTAAAATATTATTTTATGTTACTGGCCAGCTAGCCATGTGTATAACTAAAAGTATATACCTGCCCTACTTACTAAGATAATATAGCTTTAAACTGTACGTATGTTTTAAAATTACACCATATCTTTAAAAGAGTGAGAAAATCATTCTCCAAACTTCCTTTATATACAACTTCAAAAGGAGACTTTACCAACTTTTCAAGCTCAGAATTCTTGAATCTTTTAACCTCTGTGTCAGAAAATAAATGAAAAATCACAAGAAGACTGACTTTTGCACAGTATTAGACACCCATTTCCCACTCATGTCCTTCAGAATTGCCCTTCTAGTAATTAAATAGCCAATGAAAGTTTAAAACTTTGAGCAACTTCTATTAACACATTTCTTTAAGGCTGCTGAGTCAGCAGGGTTTTGGAAGAAACACAGCTACTCCATTTGTGGTAAGTATCTAGTTGGCACTGAGCAGCATCAAACAGGAAACAGAAATCATACCTGACTGTTGCTTGGCTGTGCCCCGGAACCACGGGACAAGAGAAGAAATGCTTTGGCCCCATAAGTGCTTCAGGTGCTCCCAGACGTGACAAGCAAGAGTTCAGCTGGTGCCAAACAGCAAGGATCCAGTCTATGATCTTACACACGGGATCACATGGAGGAGGTACTTTGCCTCTGAACTGAAGGGAGAAGAGATGTTTGACATGGTATGAGACCAGAGCTGCAAACACTTTCCTTGAAATCCCAGGAAGGCTTTGTTGGGTTTTTTTTATTGCATGTATTACTATTAAAAGATCAGGAACAGTCAAAAAGAGGTCAAACCTTTTATAGAATATATTGACATCTTTTTTGACATTATTTTCCCAACTACACTTCAAAAGATATATGCTCATCAATAAACTGACATGCCTTTATTTCTTGTGGGAAACTGAGACAAATTTTGGTAGCACTGTTTTTCTACAGTGTTTAGGATTACAAGAGATACCTACCATATGCAATGCAATGTGTATGATACAAATAAGGCATATGATAAAATGTCCAATCACACTGAATAGGAATATCTGATCCAGACATATGCTCAGTGGATTTCCATATTGATTTTAGGTCTTGTAGCAATGAAGGAAAGATTTCTTCCTCTAAGACTTGCGTTTTTAGTATGCCTTGTAAAGGATAAATTATTTGGTGCCAAAAAAATCTCCTGTTTCCTCTGACTTCAAATTACAATCTTCATCATCCTAATCCTAGGATTATCCTCTGTAACAGTTTAAATTAAAGGAAGCATTAAAAGATGCACCAGGGATCATAACTGACAGCGCTGAAGCCAGAGCCTCTTGACAGAGTCTATAGGTGAACTTAAGGTAGAAACATTTAAACAGTTCCCATATATTCCAATAGTTCAAACTAAGGGGAAAAGAGCCTTTCACCTGAAAACATGAATATTAAGGCACAAACAAGGTATCATAATACAGAGCAATGATCTTTGAAATAGTCTATGGTTTTAACAACAAATGTGCTTCTACTCTGCTTTAGATTTTTATAACAGATTAATCTTTCTTCTATTTTTGACTTTGGAATCCACTATTTTAAGGCCCATAGCAACCGGCATTTGAGTTTACATATGGCACATGTATATATTTCAAAAAATGTGCTACCACACTGGGCATTTCAATATTTAATTAGGGAAGATATAGGAAGACACATGGTTTTTTGCTCCAAATAGCCACCATCTGCATATATGCTTCAGAGAAAATAAACTTAATGAGATTGCTACCCAAATTCTGTTCAACTTCAGAGGTAGTAGCCTATTACATTGTCAAATCTAACCTATTAGACCAAGGATTTCTTTCAAGCCTAAAAAAAAAATAGCCTGAAATTTACATCTGTTATGTGATGCTGCAAGTCCTTGTAGCCAAACCAGTTTGGCAGAGCAAGTCTGATGCAGCTTTTGACTATGAACAAGTCACAACTGAAAAAACATAATCTAAGAAAAGTAGTCTCTTAAGAGTTTCATAGATTTAACGTGATTCTTTTTTCCTATTCTGTATTCCTGTTCTTGCAATTAAAGAATATTTAGGAATGTTTCTAAATTTCCTCATTATCCTGGCTGAAGCATTCAATTACCACACATTTCCTCTTCAGGATGTCTTTGAATCAGTAAGCTTTTATAGTTGAGAACTGTGGCAAAGGGTACAGGAGATGACATCCCCAAGAATAACCAAGATACATCCAGCTGAACACTTAGAACTGACAGTAGGTCTGTTGTCCCACAACAGGACTCTTTATTACTGACAGTTTTTTTCTATTCCTAGAACAATCTCTCTTTTTAAGCCTGTTCAAAACTCTGCTGCCAAGATTATTTTCCTTTGCAGCTGTTTTGATTAAACTCCCTCTGCCAATGTCTAACACTGCCTGACTGTTGGTAATAGCTGCTATCACCCTCAAATGGTATTCCAAATAACTTTCAAAAGTCCACAATTCTTCTCTTGCCTACATCTTTCTTTTCATTTCCAATCTTCATTTATTTATCAATGTTAAAACAGACTTCCCATCTTTATTCTCTTTTGGACTTTTGTTCCAGCTTCAGCAGACCTATTAGCTCCAAACAACTTTTCCAATTATATAATTTGCCCCTCTTTTGATTTGAATATCATGGAAAATATTTTTTCTGCTTAAAACTTAGGCAAAATACATACATGACTATCTTATTTTAGATACTGAGAATAAATTCTTTGAAAAGAGATTGTACGTTGCTTGAACTGATTCTTACTATCATGCTCAGGTAGAAGTTGAAAAAAATTACTGAAGGATGTTTCATTCAGTGGACAGGCAAGTAGCCACAGTATCATCATTTGCAGCCAACCAACGTGTTTATGCTAATTAGTCATGGCCAAACACGTTTCTATGAGGCCAAGCACAACATTTCCAGATACACAGCCTGTATCTTCCCAGAGGTGAATGCTTCTTTTTCCTGAAACAACTTAAATTATCTGCTCTGCTTTCGGCATTACCTGTACATATTTCACAGACCTGGTGATGAACGTAACTGCTGAAGCTGATTCGAGTTCTTACCTTGTTTATAACTTTCCTCCTTAAAATCCTCTGAAGCAAGCCTCGCATTGGCTCCCCGTCCCACCGGAGCTGAACCCAACGGAAATGCTGCTGAACCAGCAGGTCAGAGCCATGGAGATGGCACTTGGCGATGGTCCCCAGTAAAAAGCAGTTCTCATGAAAGTAAAAAGCACCAGAAATTCCATTTGCTAAAAAGGAACCATAAAACACTTAACTGAAATACTCAAGCCTTGACATGACTTCATGCAAAAGAAAGAAGCAGAGACATAATTAGAAAGGAAAAAAACCCCACAAAATGCCATAAATTAGCTTTAAAATACGATATCTTTGTTAAGAACAACTGCTCACAATAAAATATAAAAGCTGAACAAACTACATTTTTCTCCTGTTTCCAGTTTGTCATATCTTACAATAAAATTGTACTGTAGTAAAAACATTTCTGCAACCCAAGTTCTTTAAATACCTCTTTGAATAGTGCAGGGATTTTCTGAGCTCCGATTCTCAAGAGGTGCTAGAAAATCTCCTAGTAATTCAGATAAAGAAGCTCTCTCCAGATTTTCTAAAATCACAATTGTTGTCTTGTTTACAGGAGGCTGTTTCACTGGGATCAGACAAGCTGAAATAGAAAAATCCCATTAATGTCTACTTAGGAAAATTTGCTTCTGTTTATGTATACAGAATTTACTGCTACTAATGCAACAAAGGATTTAAAAATTTATTTTCCTTTTTAACTTTTTTACAGGAGCAGACAGACTGGATAATAAGTTCAAAATTGAAAGCATAAAATCAAACAATAGAAAGAATATCATACTGTATATTAAGAAAAAAAATGAAAGCTATGATTAAAATAAATTCCTGAAATGGCTATAATAGGATCTTCACAGATAGGAAAGGTTCAGTACCATGAATATAAACACAACAGAAAAGATAGCAAAGACCCCTGCAAACATTTATTTCATTTGCTGTAATACATCTTAAACTTTTAACATGTACTCTTTATACCATGTACTGATAAAAGGTTTAAGAATAATCCATGTTTACAAGAAACTCTATCATTCTATGAGTTAGTAGCAAACAAATAGGCAATCTTCCCTTCAAAACTTCCTTTGATATCTTTAAGAATCACTCAAATTATCAGAGGCAAACCCAGTGGCACCTGAACCTAATAGGCAATAAAATGACATTTATACATTTTTTTCACATTTTAAATATTTTCCTTTCATTTTCCTGATTTTAACATCTTATTGTTTAAAAAAGACACAGCTTTGCAAGTGCGTAACACTTAGTAACACCTAGTAATCTTAGTAACACTAAATCCCAGGTGAATGCTTCTGTAATACATGTATAAAACAAAACACTTAACCTTGACTATATTGTGCCCTGCATTGTTTCAAAACCTTTTGAAGGTAGTACTAACAACGATCATTAAAGCAATTGACATGTAAGGCAAAACTTAGAGCAACTGACTGTATCTGATCATTGCTATTTATTTGCAGTTTGCTATTAGTGCCCTGTTTTACTAAGAGGCTACAGCTTGAGAGGATGGAGGACAGGTATCCCCTCTGTGTCTGAGGGATTCATTTAGAGGAGAAGTGCTCTCTTAGGAAAGGAGATGCAGCATAACAATGGGGAAAGAAGCCAGTAGAAAAATGAGAGACTCAACCAGCAGGACCATGCTGAAATGCAAAACCAGCCTATTAAAAAGTGTTGCTGACAGAGTAAAGCATCCAAAAGAAGCAGCTTTCCTAAGAGACAGTGGCCAGTAAACAAACCAAACTATGAGTGACATTCTCGCCTCCAGGCCAAATACCAAAGCCTGGCTGACTTCTGACTAAATGGTCTCTTCTCTCCCACCAATGTGATGGCACTGAAAATGACATGTGGGAATAATCACAGGTACAAGCTATCCTGCAAACTGTGACCAGGATTTCCTTAGAGAAAAAACTGCCATAGCCTGAAGTTACACCAGGTAGTACGTGAACAAACAGAACAGAGCACTCCAAGGCATTGTAGAACCTGACAGGATGGCTCTGCTTTTGCTCATGAGCACAAAGTAGACCTTCAGTTCAGATTCAGTAGATCTGAACCAGAGCAATCAGCTTCTAAAGAATCACAAACAGAGGGAAAAAAATAATGAGACAGAAATAAATATTAAAAACTATTAATTTTACTTAAATTGTGTGAACTTTTAACAGAGCTCCTTATTGGGAGCTCTGTCACACTCAGCTCTACCTCAGTTTAGACTCGTATCATTGGTCCCAAGCACCTGAAAAACTATGGGTTCCATTAAAACATGCCATCCACTATGCAAAATGTTTTTATGTATTTCTTTACTTTACACCATTAAAACTCTTCCTACAAATCACTGCTGAAATAACCTTACCATTACTGATGAACAGTTCTGCAAGTTGCTCCTTGGAGAAACCAGCATCCACTTCAATTTTAACAATCTCACATGTAGATCCTGCAGCCACTTGCTTTTGCTGTGTGATAAATTTATATATTTGGTGAAATAGTGAAAACTCTGATTTATGGACTAATCTACTTGATATGTTTGTGCAAATACCTTCATGCAGGCTGCTATCTGATGTGCTATATAATCTTGCAAACTTCCTTCTGGACCATGGAAAATGACATTACGGTATTGTTCAACCTAGAGACAGACAAATAAATTATTCTTGGAAGTTCAGACTTGGATTTTTTTTTTAACCTAGATGACACAATCAGCACCTAAAAGATAAAATTCTTTGATTTGCACTACTGGAATTGATAATCCTTACTATATTAGTTTCAAAGTAGACAGAATTTGCATACAACATCTTGGAAATATATTGGTAAATTTATATCTTAACTTGTAAAACTACATAGCAAGGTATTTTTTATAACAAACTTTAAAACTTAAAAAATTCATTTGGGAAGAATAAGTTCAGTAATCACAAATATTTTCTTGATTTTGAATTAAAATATATACATCAGAATGATGTCAAAATCATCAGTTTAAGTCACTGCTAACTTAAGGACTGAGGATTTAGACTGAGGACTTTATTTGCAGTAGAAATGAGATCATGTTACCAGTATGGTAGAACAAAAATTTTTTTATCTTAACTCTAATTTATCTCTAAAATATCAATAAGGAAATACACTCATATCTCTGTGCGATATTGTTGAATACAGCAGAAACCTGTGGCATGTTCTCCTGACAACTTAAAATACTATTCAAGGACACAGCAGAAATTAAGCAGATTCTAAATGAATTCTGATTTGATGCAATGTTAAAAGAAATGATCTATGAAAGTTATATTACTCAATTATCCTTACATTTTGAGGTATTAAATAAACTATGTTACAGGAGATTTCTATATAAGCTAGTAATAAAATTCAAGTCTCAAATAACTGCTTACATGAATGTTATTCTAATTTACTTTCTCCTCAAAAAGTGGAATGAAATAACTTTGGAGAGCAATAAGATATCACAAAGCATTTAATATATTTTTAAGCA
Organism: Orthonyx spaldingii; assembly: GCA_013397795.1. Taxonomy (NCBI): domain Eukaryota; kingdom Metazoa; phylum Chordata; class Aves; order Passeriformes; family Orthonychidae; genus Orthonyx; species Orthonyx spaldingii. The sequence continues at coordinate 264,175 of VZTJ01003939.1, forward strand.
GTTCAGTTAATCAGATAGCAGCTATTCAAAGAAGAAAGTTAATGCCCTCACAAGACTAAAGTTAAAATGTAAATTTAGGGGGGACTTTATTTTAAAATAAGAGCTGTCATCCCATTTCATTTTTTCAGAAGTCTTGATGTTCTTTCACAGAGAAAAAAACTGATTTTAGTCAACACCAGTACAAAAGTATTTTGACAAACAATTAGCATGCAGAGAGAAGCTCGCTTAGTACTGACCAGGCGGAGGTAATTCTGAAGTGTCTGAAGATGAATCATGGATGCATAAGTCACACTGTTTAGACAGCCTTCCTGAGGACCTTAAAATGAGATATACAAATAACTTTCCTAAATCTCTCATGTTTACATGCATATATGACTGATACATATGATTTTCATGCAGTATTCTACAGCCACCTATTAAAATTAGAGGCTATGAAAATTAAAATGCTGAATAAATGAAAGGCATTTATCTAGCACCATAGATTCAAGGGTATCCATGACATAAGCAATACAGATACTACTATATGACTGAAAAAGGCAGTAGGACTTTTATGTGCCATCATATTTTCTAAATGTTGTAGACACTTTAAAATCTAGTTAAACAATTAATTGGATATGATATTTCTGAGAATCAAGCAACACTGAAGAACAAAACTACTGAAGAACAAAAACAAATACATCATCTCAAATTATGTATTTCATATAGAGTGTCCTAACATTCAAAACTGAAAAGTTATGACTTGAAAATTACCAAACAAAAACACTGTGATATGCTCAGCTCTATTGTTCTTCAAAAAGTCCCATGGTGGCTGGGAAAAAATCTGACCTGTTGACCATGAAATATTTCCTGTTAAAAAGAAAAAATAAAGGAGATAAAAGAGATATTTCTTGTATGTATATTAAATGTCCTGCACTCAAGCATATTCGCTTCTTACAAAGATTATGTGCATACACTGACAAATTTGACAAACAAAACAGTCCCAATATGAGATGCACTATATCATGCCATTATTTGATATACGACAGAAGATACTAATGTTTTCTGCCAGTTGAGACACAAGTTAAACAGCTAGCCTGGCTTTACATCTTTACATGTAAAACAGAGTAAAATAGAATACTTTTCCCAGTCTAATATGACTAGGGTTTGATTTTGCTGATGGGAAGGTGGAAGAAGGAAGCAGATTTGAGACAAAGTAGAAAGATTTTCAGAAACCTATACAGCTGTTACTAAGACCACCATATTTTGGTCAATTTATCATAATTTTAAGAATTTGTCTTTTTTACCTTGCTAAGTGATGTTACATAAAATAGCACTTCTGTTTTCCTCTGCTGGTGATTTACAGTCTGTATTTACTGTATATTCTGGATGTACTGTAAAGAAGCAATGTGGGCTATGCTTTGAATTGTTCTTGTAGAATCACAGAATATCTTGAGTTGGAAGGGACTCACAAGGATCATCAAAGTCCAGCTCCTGGCCCTGCACAGGACATCCCCAAGAGTCACACCATGTGCCTGAGAGCATTGTCCAAATGCTTCTTCAACTCTGTCAGGCTTGGTGCTGTGACCATTTCCCTGGAGAGCCTGTTCCAGTGACCAACCACCCTCTGAGTGAAGAACCTTTTTCCTGATATCCAATCTAAACCACACTGACACAACTTCAGGTCATTCCCTCAAGTTCTGTCACTGGTCACTACAGAGAAGAGATCAGTATCAGCGCCTCCTCTTCCCTCACAAGAAAGTTGCAGACTGCAGTGAGGTCTCCCCTCAGTCTCCTCTTCTCCAGGCTGAACAGACTAAGTGACCTCAACCACTCCTCATACAGTTTTCCTTCAATGCCCTTCACCATCCTCATGTCTCTCCTTTGGACACTTCCTAATTGCTTTTGCTTATATTGTGGCATCTAGAACTGCACACAGCACTCAAAGTGAGAATTTAGTTTCACCTGAGATACTGATTTCTCCTCTGGAGTACTAAAAGTACTAAAAGACTAATTAATATAGGGCCTCATGATCCTCAAGATTGTATTAAAGTGCATAATTAATTGTGCCATACACACAGCTAAAAGGAAGGAATGCTTTCATGCCAGCACTGTTCAATGTTTCATATCTAGTATTGGTCTTTCTTAGTCTAAGCTTTAAAAGATGTAGTAATTCAAAGATATTTTTATCTTACTTAGAAGATTTCACGGATTCAAGAACATCCCCAAGTTTTGCTTTTTTCATTAACACCCATATTGATACCTAGTTTGACAGAAAATATACTGCTTGCACTGAGGCCAATGTTGGATTCTGCAGCACTATTAAATGACAGGTCTTCTAGGCTCCTCCATCCATCAGAAGCGATTGCTTGGAAATGGTTTGTCACTGCCTGACTCACTGCTTTTGAAAAATCATCCCATGACGTCTGCTTGCGGATATTTAAAGCACATATTGTATCAAATTCCTCTGTACCACATGGGACTGGTTCAATGCCACTGACTGAAATCCTTACAGGCACATTAAGAGCATCTGTTGAAAAACAAAACACCAACGAGAAAAACTGTAAAACTCAATCTAAAATAATCCCAGTATTATAGACCAACACATTTAATATTACAAAGGAAAGCTACAAAATAACTCCTGCTACAGAGAAGCAAATGGTAAAGGACAGCACAGATCACCACCATAAAATCAGAGCAGTGATGAAAATACCAAGGTATCTATCATGTTTTACAAAAAAAAGTTCAGTATTATTATGCTTAAATAACAGGAAGCAAGACAAGACTTACTTAATGTTATATTTCCTCTTTACAGACTAATTACTTATAAATTAAGGCAGATGGTAGGCAGTGTCTTAATTTTTCAGTTTATTGTGTTTGTGCACATTTTTATTATCAATGTAGAAAATAATTTTCTGGTACTAGTGTACAAGTGGAAAACACAGCTGAGCCAAAAAACTTTAAATAAAAAGCTAAGAGCTAATACAGAAAATGCACTTGAAAGGGTATATTTGATTTGCTATAGAGTAAATTGACAAAATACTAAAAAAGGAAATTTACATGCACATTCTAGAAACAATGAAGTATTTTAAATCTTGCTCTTTGGAATACAACTCAACAAAAGCGGCAGTCTATGGAGATCATTTAGATGACTAAAAGTGAAAAGGAAACTATTTTCTAATTTTCATGCCAAACAATACCTTTCAGAAATTGTCCCTGAAATTAAAAAAATACACCATAAAAAACCCCCCCATATCAGCTTATTATGAAATCTTGCAACATGATCTTTGTTTTCCTTTTGTGTTCAGAAGCCAGATCTTCAGCTGATACAAACCAATGAAGTTTTTCTGATGTCAGAAAAGCTCTGTTTTAAACCCACTCGCCTACCATAGGGAAAAGATTACTTCGAGGCATCCTTCTGATGTGGAATCATGAGAAATGTATCAAAGGCTTGCCCTTCTGATGGCTGGACCTCAGGGAAATGAGCACAGACTGTAAGGAGTACAGAGGGCTCTCCAGAAGGAAACAGGCCCCTAGGACAGAGGTACAGTGTACGCCTAAACTTCAATGCATGTGACCTCTAAGGCATTGCAGGCAATCCTGGCCTCCAGTCCTTCAGATCTGTCAGAGCACATCCTCCTGTCCTACAGTGGAAACCTTACTGGAGTGTAAGGAAGGTAGAGGATGGTACATACACACCTTACCCAAAAATGCAGTCTTGGTTTAAGGTATATAGAAGAAGAGAAAGGGAGGCCAAAGATTCCGACCTGATAAAAGCCATTGGATTCGCAACAAGCGTGACCAGAGACACATGGCACTATGACTGATGGAAATAATACAAGCATTAATTTAACGGTCTACAGATTCAGCCATCAGAAATTTGCTTAAGTCTGATAAGAAGGTGACCATGGAGGAGTTTCTATTAGAAAGTGAGCTGTGTTCCCTACTGAACCTACAGTAAAACGGTAAGAATCAGGATTTAAAATAGCTGAAGACGAAAATCAGAAGCAGCAGATAGAAAACTTCCTTAATTTGTTGATAATCAGTGAACTTAACTACCCACATCCCTATATCCCACAAGACACCAAAAAAAGGTGAGAAAATAGCATACAAATCTACAACAGCCATAATTCTAACCATACACAGAAATAGAAGTATATTTCTCTGTATATATAGATATAGCTAGATTTATACAGTGATGTAAAATACACGAAATTAGTGAGAGGATGAATTAAGTTCTATGTCAAGAAATACACAGATCAGCCCGCTCTACTGAATTTTGAAAAACTTATAGAGAAGGAAGAATATGACAGGTGTCAACAGAAGAGCAATCTTCTTACAGAAGTTACTGAAGCTGGAAAAAAGAAGTTCTTTGATGTTGTCTGTAAGATATATTTGAAGAATCAAACAAACAATCACTGACAAACAAGTGACAAAATAAACTATGCTCTAAAAAGAGATTCAGATGTGACTAGATGATCATCTTAGCCTGAGGGAATTTGACAGCTACCCACCATTAAGTGACTATTTCTGCAAGAATTTGAAGAAAAGAGGAGTGCAATAGCTTTTGAAAAAGTAATTACTAATATTAAATTCAGAAATTTTAAGAGAATATGGATGTTTGCACATGTACAATATGTACCATCTTTTTCCATGGTTTCAAAACAAAGATATGAGTAATTTAATAACCTCCAACAAAATTTTATCAAATGCTTTTGCAAAATTTGGAGAGTAGAAACTTGCTAGATCAAGGCAATTTAATATTGTGGTGCCAAAAAAAAAGTGACAACTACCCTTTTCACATTTCTCATTTTTGCCCCACAAGTTGTTTACTAAAAACATTTTTATGTAGCGCTGATAGCATTTACTTACTTAAGTTTTCTAGGAGATGTTTGCAATCATCAGTAGCAACATCATGCAATGTTCGATTACACTTATCTTTTCTCTCAGCCTCTAGTCCACCATGGCTACAAAGGATTTCTAGACAGTTCTGCAAAGGTAGGAACTATATTATTTACTTGTCCATTTGCTGCATTAAAGAGTTCTACCAATATGCAGTTAGATTCCTAATTGAAATTCTTACACATACATTTCCAAAGACAATCAGCTACAGAGTTTCTATAGATAAGAATCCAAATGATGTTTCTCACAGAGTTGAAAACCAGGAGCAAAAATATTTCATAGCAGACTTGAAAGTCTCAAATAATGTTTATGAAAAAGCAGAACACACAGTGTCAAGGTTCTACAGCCTCTAAACATCAAGTGCTGATCAGCTGAATTAAGAAATTCTTACATCTGGCCACTAGTTTAGGTATTGATAAGGAAACAGAAACCCAGCTATTATCCTGGTTTGAACATCTTGGCCTCAATGTTCAAGCAACACTAAATAAGCAATTCTAAAGCTTAATACAGACTAATAAATTAATCTATTTAGGTAGTAATCCATAAAACCAGTTTGGACTTTGCAATTCACCGAGTAGGAGTTTCCATCATGACTGACATCTGAGTGGGACACAGAAAAGGAAACATTTTAAAATCACCTTGCAAGCCTCTTCTTTGGCAGAATTTCTGCAAGCAGAAACCTGAAATTCTGCAAGCACAGTAAGAATGCAGTGATATAAAAATGCATTTTTATTAAGTCAAAGCACAAACATCTTGCGGATGGCAACATGATGCCCTCTAAAAAATGTCACATGCTCAACAACAGGAAAAATCATTAAAATTAGAAACAAGCTCCTAGCATATAAATTTGGATTGGTAGAATCATACTGTAATATGAAAAAATATTCACTATATAGATCCTCTCAAATTAGTGTGGCATAAAAAAGTTCTCATAAAACTACATTCAAATGTTGATTGATCAGCAATCAGAAAATGGATCAAGTCCTTGTTTCTAATGACCATCATTCTGCAACAATACAGGGGGCCTTCATGAAAGCTTTGCCATCTCAGATATGCTTTTAAAGACATATCCATATTGGAAAAAAAGTAAGCCAACAGAAAATATACTAGTTAATACTGCATTGATAATGTCTAGGGTTAACTATAGCAGGGAAACCAAACCTTAAAAACACAGAGAAGCAGCTATTGAGTATTTTGATGCAGAACAGTAGCCAGTTGCAGGTTTGCATGGTGTTACCTATTTTGTAGGTGTTCTACAGAAACTTTGTCAGTATATCTGACACCCTGAGATCTTTCATAAATATAGCAGTCATTCAAGGTATATCTGCCTGTAAGGTGAAATTTTACCAGGCTGTAGTTACAGCACCTATAAGTGCTGTAAAAGAATGATTAGATCACTAAGTTTGCCAGAAGGAAATCAAGCAGAAAAAAGCACATAGTTTCTTGACAGGTTAGTTTGTTAACACTATCTCTCAAATGGGAGCAATGAATAGCAGAACAGCAGAAAGCTGAGGACTGAACTGTGAGGCTGACAACGGGAAGTAAAGCAGGAAGAAGTGGGACATAACAAAGAAATCAAGCTTATTTCCTTAGTAAAATTAGGATTTTTGTTGTCTCTGCTGCTTACGAAATAACAGCTAAGATGTCCTAGCAGAATTAATCTGTAAAGAATGGCACCTACCCATCTCAAAACAAAAGGATGCAAATGTCACCACTGCTTATATGAAGCTAGCATGCACTGGAATGAATGACATGCAGTGTACACAATGGATTAGAGAATGAAGTTGAAGTATTAAAAGTACTTGGAGAGGGCTATTAAGCTTTTTCAGCTTTTAAATATCCCAAACATATCTCGAGTCAATAAATGCATTTAATCAAATACAATATTATAAAGTCTCTCCAACATCATACCAGGAATGTGACTGCCAGTTCTATATTGCTTTCATCCCTTAAGAGACTCCCCTCAACCCCAAATGGAGATCTTATTAAACAGTTGACTTGGAATGTGCTTAGAAACTCAAACCCTTGAGTTATTCATGAAAGATATACATGAAGACTTCCAGTGTCAGAACTCTCAGAGATCACCTAGTCAAAGCAGCTTTTAGACAGCAAATGAAACCTAAATACAAAGTTCCTAGGATTATACTACTGCAGAAAGAGCCAATATACAGCATATTATTTAGGTATTTGCAGACTACAGCAAATACCTTAAAATCCATCTAAATTCATATGAGTGGAAACTGGAATAAGAGTCTGCACCTGCCTAACAGACATTGGTAATGGAGCACTGACTTTTGTAATGCAAAATGCTGAGTAAGTAGTGGCTGTCCCTAAAAAAACTCATAACTTAATAGACTGAATCTTAAATCTGTATCTATTTTGAACATACAGTAAATTTATCAGGAGAAAAAGCAAATATAATGACAGGTATTGAACTAGGCATGTAAGCACAAGCTGATTTCTGAAGATTGTACTTTCTTAAAATTCACTCTCTTCTGTGTTTAGCACCCTCTGTTTTCTTCCTGGGTAAAAATTTCACAGTAAGATCTGACTGACAGCTACCATATAAAAAGAAGTCCTTTAAAGGGTCAGTGTTAGAGGTGTATAGCTTCTGATGTCTAAACCTTCAAGTAATATTATATTTCCAGAAATCTTCCTATTTGTCATCAATAGGACATGTCAGGTCACCCTCCATGTCATGAGTTATCCCAACCTCACAAAAATGTTCCATTTTTGGAAGCCTGCTAAAAAAAGCCTGCTAAAAAGGCTGCCCAAAATAATAAATTAAACAATGTATGTCTGCACAAATCAAATTCCTTCTTCTCCCCTCCTTCACAGAGGAAAATGGCTCATAGTTAAATCATTCCTACCTATAACTGGAAACTATGTCGACCTAGTATCTATAAGCACATGACACCTAATGAACTGGCATTCAGGGTGGGATTCACCTCACCTTAACTTTGAAAATCTGGGTCTCAAGTAATGATGTTTCCTCTTTTTATTAATGTCCCATAAGAAGTAGACATTTAAATATGACAATTCATTCCATTTGACACCTGGATTTTGGGATAAATTCTGCTGGAGGTCTATCTCTGTCTCTGTTAAATCAAGCTGGCCTATAAACTAGGTAACAAACTTGGACTTGACATCTAAGTTGTAATTCTTCAAAGATAAAAGAATAGGATTTATTTTGCCTAAATGCTATCAGGTTACTCTAACTTGTTCACACAGACTAACCTTAAAGCCTTTTGATGCTGCTATATGGGCAGCAGTCCAACCCTCTTTGTCAGCATGGTTGATGAGATCTGCAGAAACAACAGGCTTTACTCTACTGCTGTAGTCATCCTCTCTCTTCTCCAAATCAAAGTAGTCTAAATTAGGCTCTGCATCCATCAAACAGTTCCCATTGTTCGGCTCTCCATAGTACATAAGGAGCTTGAGACTTTCAACATTACCAGAATCCACTGCTGCGTGAATTGGTGACCAGCCATCCTAAGAAAAAACAAAATCAAAAAGCACACTGCCACCAAACACATAGAAAAATGTTTGCAGACTTATATCAGCAAAGAATCTGAATGGAAGGCTCTGTCTGGAAATTAAGAAGACAAACAAGAGTGACATAATAATCCTTTGGGAAAACAGAGTTGCTTGTATGTGTTTTGGGTGGAAGAGAGGGAAGAAAATGTAACAAAAAAGTTTTACAGCTTTCTCCAAGAACAGTCCAACAGATTAAGTCTTCAAATTTTTTAGAAGAGTGTATGTGATACAGGGCTTAGATGCTGTTAGTAAACCGCTTCCTTCATGTGCATCAAACAAAAATGATTTCAACTATCAATATTGTTTCATTCTGCATCAATCCATTCATTAGTCAGTTTCACAGTTTTGACATCACTACCTTCTCTCATTCAAAGTCAAATATATTTGCATTCCAGATGCAAAATAAATGAATGATAAAAAATGTGGTGTAATAATTACAGGAGGAGTAGAATGTTCTGTGAAGCTACTACTCTTTGTGCTGCATTTTGGGACAGCCCATAACCCACATTTATTGTCATGAGAATCTAACTGATATCAGACTCTTCAGAAAAACTTTAGAAAAGCATCTGAAAAAGGCAATACGTAGGCACTAATTTTGAGACAGTCCTCCTCCCTTTCTCCTCTAGATACAACTTTTTTTTTGCCATATTTTCCCATTTGTGATATATGAGACTTTATAATACTGGCAATAAAGTTTTGGGGTGTTGTCCCTTCAAGGACAAAAATAAAGCACCCTAACATAAAAAGTGGAAGCAAAGTCCCTATCTCCACTTCTCCACCTTAAAAATAAGGCAATCCAGAGAAGTTTCATTTTACAAATCCAGTGCTGGAGAAAAGTTGCTGCAAATTGCAGGTAGAATCTGAAATATGTAAAATAGTATGAAAGTCACATCATTTAGGAGATTTTCGACAATATACAGTTTAAAAAAACCCCAGAAAGTATGATGAAAACAACAAAATACTAATTTTAAATTAAATGGTTTATTCCAGCTTTAAAGAAAAGTTAAAAAATTATTTTAGTGTCAATATTCAGTGCTATACAAGGTTCTTTAACTTTACAAACTATTTTAACTTACGCTGGTTTTTACTGTTCGGTCTGCTCCACCTTCCAACAAAAGCTTAATACAATCGTTATTTCCGGTTTTACAGGCCAAGTACAAAGGTGTCTGTCCTCTTTCAGCAGCATGATTAATATCAGCCTGATACAAAATTAATAATTCTGCACATCTACAGCAAACAATAAAACAATAAAATTGTCTTAGGTTAGACATCCAACATCTCTTTATAAGTTACAACATTTAAATATTTTAAAATACTGATTTTACAGATGAAGATCTACCAGTGATCAACCAATATACACAAGTATAAAGTATGATTTTATACAGAGGTATAAAGACAGGTTACTTCAAACATGTAAATTTTAAACTACTATAGCTGCATTTTAAAACTGTGAATGTAGAATACTGACTTTCACAAGACTGATAAAACTTGACAATAGTTGCTTAAGAAAAATATTCAGCTGAGCAAAAAAAGAAACACTTCTGACTACTGATATTTAAAATATCTTTAAAAAGAAATGGTAAAAAATAAAATGAAGGACTAAGACCAGCTTTACCAGCAAAAGGGATGCTTATCCAGGGAAGTAACCTGGTGGGGACAGCAAAAGAGCTATGGCAGTACTGCCATTCAGATCCCTGAATGGAGGCTACTCCAGAAGGATGGCTTGGGGTGTATCAGCAGCAGCTACTGGGTTGTGGAGGATGGAAGACTAGATGGAGTGCTGAAGAGCAATTCATTTGGGGCTGGCATTTAGATCCAAGCCCCTATACTTCCTCACAACCCTGTAGGAGTTGATTCAGTTTTTTTCCCAGTTCTTGTGCCAGGGTTGGCTACCTTTCCTCTCCCCAGCTTAGCTTTTCAACAACACTTAAGACTTCGGAAAAATCTTAATGTCAGTCAATTCACTCTGCAGTTCAAACAAGCACTGTTAACAAAGGTAAGTTCCCAACTCTCCAACTCAATATTTATCAGTCCATAAAAATAGAAAGCATATCAACAATAAAACCTCAAAGCAATTAATGCAATGCCAAATAACTACTGATTAGACACCATACAGTAACAAAATATACTATGACAAAATATTTAAAACAATGTAAGGTACATATAAGAATATAAGAAACTACATACTAAAAAAATCACAAATATTTAAGAAAATCGCCTTTTGGTAAGTTTTTATTCTGTCAGAAAATCAGTTAAGCTCAAGGTAAAATGCACAATTTTAGAGAAGAGTAAAAACAGATAACATTGATATAAATTACTTAGCTATGCTTTCCAAAAATGCTCAACTAACGAGAAAAAAAATACAAATAAAAATAATATTCTGCCTTAACAAATATTAAACATATGTCCTAACCATACAGTCACAAAAGTTATCTTAAGAAGGGTTCCTAACAAGACACTTCTATATAGCAATTCAAGATTGAGTTTTAAGTCTGCAGGTTAGAAATATCTGGTCTGATATTTTACATTGTATTTGGTGAATCTGGAAAAGTTACAGTGACTTTCTACCTCAAGTTCAAGGAAAGTCACTGGCCTGGACCACACGGGAAATGATTCTGGAAGTTTCTCCTATCTCCAGTTTCTGATTGGGTGATATTACTGGACCAGCCTCAAAAAACTAGAATTTTTTTCTGACTACATAACTAGGGTTAGAACAACAGTATTGTCTTGGCTCAAGAAGAACAAGGTTAATGAAGATGCCAGAGGGGACTGGTTAGCAAGTCTATGACAGACACCTACTGTGCAACTGAGAGCAGTTTAGTGCTGTCATTAACCTCACATTAGGGGACAGACAATACTCTTGCCCCAAATTCTACCTATTACAGACTTTTTTTCTTCTGTGCCTGAACTTTGAAGTGATCACCAAATCAAACAGCCTGAACCATTTGTAGTCTCTCTGACATTTTTGGCTAGCCCTGTCATTATTTCATGCTCAATTTTACAATTCAGTTCATGTTTAGTATCTAAAAAAGTAAAACCAAAAAAAAAGTTTAGGGGTATCAAATTACATAAGTAACTCTAGGGAAGAAGAATATAAAGTGTGCAATGTCACAACACACCAGATGATACATAGCAAAGTGTTGTGAGGGTAAGTCAGGGAAATAAATAGCTTCCTATTTAAATGAAGTGTTAAGATATTTTAGTGAGAGAATATGAAGAGTGTATTTTGGGTTCGTCTTGTCAAACACATATTTTTTACAGATTTTATGCAAAACACTGAAACACTTAACTAGACATATTTCTGTGCTCAAAACACCTAGTGGGCATCTGCTACCTCTGGAGTAAGACTTCCAGTAAAAAATGACCATTAGTGGATGAGCTTGAAACCCCTAAGAAGTGGCAAGAATCTCTGAAGATTCTTATCTACTTATGGAAGACTGTGAGAAGAACAGAGATCCCACTCTTCCTCATTGTTGGGTCAGGGTCTATCACAGTGTAACACTCAAAGACTGATTCCTATGTGTTACTGTATCAGAGTAAAATTTTTAAAAATAACAAAATGTAACCATCCAAAGAATCACAAGGATAAAAAAAAAGCAAAGATATGTAAAACAAAGGTAAATTCTGTAATAAGAATTCTTAGCAATTCTGTTTAAGGCCTTTTGAATTTGTAAAATAATTTTCCCTGGAAAAGGATACTCTGGAAATGGTTATTTAATAGTTGCTTCCAATTTGCAGCTCTATTTTCTGTGATTCTATGACGTAAATTTTTCTAACTACATTTTGAAGACTGTTTTTAGTAATATTATTTGACTTGTACATAATTTTCTGCTTTTCAAAGTTACTGATACAAAAAGCTTGAACCTTCAGAAAACCTTGTTTTGTTGCATAAGGTATTTGATTCTATGCTCAGATGTTCTTTTGCCTCTGAATATGATATTCTTAGTTTTCTAAGCTTGAAAGAAATCAGTGTAAAACTAATTTCCTTCTTACTTTCTCTGTTAATCCTATACTACGGCTGATAAAGAAAATTAAGAAATTCAGAGGTATGATGCCCATGTAGACCAGTACCACATTGTAATTGCTAGGAATACATGCTCAGCAACCTTAATGCTGAAACTGGAAACAAAACAAATAGAAAATATTAAAATCAGAATGGCATAAGAATATGCAATTAAGTAGATACTTTCAGTAAATTATAGTTAAACACATTTATACATAAGAATGCAACAGTAATGTAATGAAAAAAGTATATAATGTAAAGAGGATATAAAATTGAGTAACAGCTGACAGGCAAAATCTTAAAGGCTTCACTTACTTAACATGTCCCTGAGCAGCTGCTGAACACAAGGGTGTAAAGCCATTTTTATCAGCAGCGTCAACTTGTGCTTCTGCAGTCAGCAGCAATCTCACACAATCTATAAAAGGAGCAAAACCATAGAATGAGTCAACAAGATCACACAGTTCAAACTACCAGAGGCTACAATTGCTCAAGGGGCAACAATCAGCCAGTCTTTTGGACTACACATCACACTTCAGGGAACTGGAATAAAAGTTCAGGAAGAAGTTTGTAGGAGAGAGACGAGAATTGCCTCCCGCGGGCATCACCACCCTCTTGCAAAAAGGGCTTGGGTTGGGTTCTGCTGGGATTCAAATACATGCCCACTGCAGGAAACTCCCACAGTATCAGCTATTTTACCTCGAAAGTGGGGAATCTGAATTATCCAGGAGTCCCTAAAGGCATCACTGCCTACTGGCAGTCGTGACAAATATGACAGCCACAGGGAAGATATTCACAAGCCACACATAACTCAAGCAACACACCGACCAGTCTTGTTTTAGGACACTTTGACTTGTGATTGCAACGACAAATAAAATAAACTGACAAACTCAAACCTCCTCACACCATTCCCATTCATATATTTCCAAAATGACATGCTAAAAATAGTACCAGCCTGATTCCATCATCCCTACAGCTAATTTAAGATAATTAATTACATAGCAATTAGACTGCTTTTCATCCACAAATTGGAATATCATTTGATGCAATTAACTTTGAAGAAAACAGTTGATCTGTTCCTCATTCTTGAAATTGGCTCCAGACCAAAATAAAACAAGTCTTTTGTAATTGAAACTACTACTTGCAAAATAAGCTCAGCAACAATACCAATTATAAACTCCTGACTTGATTTTTGAGCAAGCTTAATGCATGCTGTTGCAGCACTCAGTAAATCCTGAAGTCAAGTTTTGCTAGTGAAGTTTAGCTCTACATATCAGAAACATATTTTAAGAACTACTTGAATCTCAGAAAAATATATTAAGAACTACTTAGAAATCTTAGAAAGAACTACTTAGTCTAAACCATTCTTCAATGTACTTACTCCTGTTACAATTTTTTCAAATACAGACGTTGTGGAGTTGATTGAATAAATAATTTAACATTAAGAACCAAGATTTTAAAACATTCTAAGTTATTATTTTGCAAATTAGGATTCTTTAATTTTGAAATAAGTAATCTGATGTGAAATTGTTGTAGTAGTAAAGTTGGTTGTCACAATAAGTTACCAAGACTTCACTTGTAATTTTTTTAAAGTCATTAAGAAGCCCTCTGTTAACTAACTTACCAAGTCTTTCCAATTGTAAGACAGTACCCTTTAAAATAAAATTATATTTTCATTCACTTTTTAACACAAAAATACTCTCCTAAGAATGACTTTTTTTCTTTTTTCCATTGTCAATCCCAGTCCTATATTAAATGATTAACTTGAAAATACAGATTCTCACTTGACATCCTAAAATGTTTCTAAAATTTATGAGGGATGTTGAAAAAATTTTCAGCTTGCAGTTTCAACTATTTGGCTAGAATACTCTGCTGTTTCTCCATAAAGCATATGTTAGCCATGCAAAAGCCATGAATACACAGAACAAGACTACCTTTCTAGAAGGGCTTGGTTAATTCACATTTATTGATTGGCAGATCATTCAGGTGGTAGTTTCTCTGTGAAAATACTGTTTGTGATTAAGCTTATTTCCTGAAAATACTGCTTCTGAAAAGAGCTTTTTATTCTTAGGGATAAATGTAACCATGAGGAAATACAGCTACTTTCATAAGGCAGAACATGTGAGCTAGTAAGCTCTACATGACCTGTTCTGGTGGCATATCAAGTAAAAGAGAAATTATCTCCAAGAAGCCTGGGCCTTCTGGATGGACTTTTTACTGGGATTTGGAGAAGGGTAATTTGGGTCAGTCCAGGCTCATTCCCTCTGGTTCACTCTGGTCTGCCATAGAAGTAATCAGCAGTGGGAAGTACTGGGTGGAAGGGCAGGCACTAGACAGACATTGGTGCCACTAAGTTAAAAGTTTGGGTCAAAGTAAAAGCAAAACATGGACACGAATTAGTACAAACACCTGGAGACTTTAGCGCTCTCCACCACAGCTGGGTAGTTAGTTCTTCCAGAGTGCTGGCAAACATCATGCAGACACATCCGGTGGCTTGACAAAGCTGACTCCATGTAGCTGTATGTCTCTGCACCTCATTCCTTTCTACTTCCCACATCATTCCAGTTTTTTCCTATCAATCACAGTGCCACAGCCTCCAAATACTCAGGATAGAAGAGAATCAATTACACCATAAATGCATATGATTAGCACATAACTGAGTCCAAAGGATATTATTTTCTCCACATCTCTCAGATTCAGGAACTCTTATTGTTTCATTCTGTCTTTCTGAATCTTTTTGTGGCAGAGAACGATCAGGATTTGCAACACTGTACAGCTCAGCAGATCTACTAGCTAAGAGAACTACTTATTAGTTATTAAGTGCACAACAGACCTAAAGTGGCTTCTTCTTTGCTAATGGTCAAACTAAAGACAACCTGACAAAACAACCTGTTCAGCTATCCCAATCTAGTGGCTAAATCATGAAATTAAGTTTCCTCATGACCATTCAAACACAAAGAAAGTGTATATTTTTAGGGTGAATTTCTCTCTCAGACCTACAGAATTAGGGACAGTGTGAGTTGGAAACAAAGCATCTGCTATTAACTTCATGTGCTGGAAAAACCCTCTGCTGCAGCTCTCAAAAGGCAACTGTTTCCAACCAGGAAAGCTACACGTTTTGCAATTAGGATAGATTAGGACAGAATATTTCAGTGCTCTTTTCTTGTGTAACTCAATTTTTTCTACAGAGTGGGCTGAAAGCATATAACAGCTACCATCACCATGCTGGTTACAACGTGCTCTACCACTCTCTAGTTATCTACACATCTCAAATACTGTATTTCGTCACTGAAAATGTGTGGGGATCATTCACTTTCCACTCTTCCCAAAATCTCTGAAACATGGTGTTTCTGAAGGGAGATACTCATTATGCTTGCTTTTATCAATTCTAAAGTTACTCTTTTCTTCTGGCAAAATCTTCTCCAGGAGAAACAGGAAAATCGGGTTAGTTGACTTAGAAATCTCAAAATACATTTAGTCACTAAATCCACTTTAAAAATATTCTCAATAAATTAAATCATGGTGTGATCACCCACCAAGGTAGGCTTGTGTTAAGTCTTATAGTTAGACTGAAAGATCTTAAAGATCTTTTCCAACCTAAATGATTGTATGATTCTAAGGGGGGGAAAAAACCCCAGAAACCTACCATTGACAACACTATTCAACACATTGAAAAATTTGAACAATAAATTATTTGTTCCTTAAAATTACACCAGCATCATTTCTGTCCACCTGGCTAGTAAGAAAAGCTATTAGAAAGGACTTCTTAGAATATTTATTTCTATACATTCTTTTCTAAGCCCGTATGATTTTAGTAAACTTGTTTTTAAAGGTCTCCATTTTGAATTGCTACTTATATCCATTCACTTGAAAACAAAATACAAGTAATGAAAAGATTTATATAATAAAGCTAAGCACAAAAATCTTTCTCCAAAAATACTATAAATCTATAACTTTCAAGTTTCCTATAATTTATTAAGGAGACATCAACACTATTGCTGTGTGATTCTTTCATTCAGAGTTCATACAATCCATTTAGTTGCTAAAATGTGATGATTTGTATACAAAGTATTTTTCACATCCTGTCAACTATAAATAGAAGAGCAACACTATAACCTCTGTAATACAGTTTTTATCAAAAAATAAAAGATACTAAACCATTACAGGGTGCATCTGCATATGTTTGTTTTTATTATTGTGTTTTCACAATTCTGTCAAGTGTTTTTCTTATTTGAAATTTTGACAATAAAACAAGGAACTAAATTGCCTTTGCTGTCAGGAAGAGCCGCTCAGTAATTGTAACTGAAAATCAGGACATTTGCTTCAAAGCAATTTTAGAATACAAGAGGAGTAAAGAAGAATTGGGTCAATTATGGTCTCCCACAAACATTAGCAATGATAAACGGATGTAAGCCTGGAAGAATACACCAAACATCCATTCAGTGAGGGGAGAAGAATAAAACCATACAATATAATTAACCTGGATTCTTAATACAGCAGATAACAAGCTGAAAAAAGGAAAAAAAAACACCAAAGGAAAAAAAAGTAATTTTTCACTATTTTAAAGGTCTTGGCAACAGGAAAGAATCTCAAGTGAAAAGACCCATACATTTCCAGAAAAAAAAGCATGGCACCTAGTAAGCAAACAAAAAATATATGATTCTGAGCAAAGGGAAAATTTCTCCTTCCCTGTGCCTGGTAGCAAAATTAACCCTGAACATGTCAGAAAAATGTACACAATCTGCCTAGCTGCAGATTTTGTATCCTTAGGTTTTTTTTAAGTACTTGAGAAAAATTATGAAACAGTCTCTCTAAGTACTATTTGGAACACTGGATCAGGGATTTCTAATTGTTTCACTAACAAATATTTTATTAAATAAAACCACAAAGTACTTTTGAAAGCAGTGGCATTAATGGGACTGTTCTACCTTCTACTCTGAAATAAAATTTTGACTTTACTAAAAATTAACGAAATATTTGCCATTGGTATTGCTGGATTTCATCTTTAGTGTTCAAAACAGCATGATACTACAATACTACAGCAGCATGATACAGTAATGACACTATTTGCAATATAAGAATCTGAAAGTTTTTACATAGGCAGGAAAAGCTATATCAACGTGCACTGGACTTTTAAAAGAAACTGCTGTTTGAGAGCCTTTTGTTAAAAATCTGAAAATTATTGCTTGGAGTTTGTATCCATGACATTCATATCTGTTAACATACTTGTTGCATTTCATAAATATATTCATAAAATATGAATACTGACTGTTGAAAGGTTCAGAAATGCTACTTCTTCAATATGGAGGAGGGTTGGGGTCATGGGGAAAGAAAAAAAAACCTTTTAATTTTCTCAGGAGGGCCTAGGTAATAAACAAAGGCTATTTCATTTAGTTCAAAAATAAAAACAGTTCATTTTATTGCCCAAGTAACACACTAATCTGACACTATCTTCCATCATTTTCACTGCTGCTGCAGAAGACCAAAACCCTGGTGATGACCTATTTTGTGCTGCTTCCTCCCTGTAGAGGAAAGTTCTTTACTTTAAGTTCCCATTGCTAAAAAAGATCTTTAGTTTCTCACAGAATATGGGGTGATAATATCTGGTAGCATTTTACGTGAAGAGAGTAGAGAATTAGAATGGATGTTCCTGCAGAATGCTACCAATTTTCTGTGCTTCAAATACTTTCTAAATTCCAAAATTCTGCCTCAAGAAGCATTGCTTATATATATGCTATACCATGACTTTGGTTATATAATCTATATATTTCACTTTCAATTTCACATTTTTAAGAAGAATGCATTCGACCTAATTGAATATTAAAAACTTATGAGGTAAGCTTTCACTATTTTACATGGATGCCACAACAGACCTTAGTATCATTTACCTGTATGTCCATTCGTAGCAGCAGAATACAAGGCAGAATAGCCATCTTCACAAGAGTAATTAATGTCCAGTCCTTCTTCATTAAGCAGCATTGATAATAAAGTGACATTTCCCTGGGCAGCAGCTTGGTGAAGAAGGGTGGGCCTGCCACCCAGGGGGACAGGACCACCACTTGTTAACAAAGGGGTTAGGGAGGGAGACCAGCCTGTGAGTTAAAGCAACAGAAGTTAGAGACACATAAATAAAGCCCTGCATTTTCTGTGTTCTTTCAACTAAAGAGTATCTTCAAAATGACAGCATTTGTTAGTTTAGCACAAGTTCTGTGATGGTGCTTTGTCTATGTATTAGAAGGTGTTCTGAAGAATTAAAACTGCATTCAGCGGTGACACTTGTTAATACAAATGAACAGGACTTCACTACAAAAGGTCAATGTGAAACTTGTTATGAACTGTAGTACCAGCTGGATGTCTCAAAAAAAATTTATATTATCAAAATTACAAAACTAACAGAAGTTTTAGACAAGTTTTAATTTATTTGCAATACGCTGGGAAGATTTTTTCAAAGTATCTACAGAAAAGTTTTCAAAACAAGGTACTTATTTTCATATATAATTTTATCCTTCTTATAGTCTTAGTGCAAACTTCAGTATTTATATATTTAGTATTTATGTAACCCACTTGTAGTTATAAAGATAAATTGCACAGAGAGCCCTTAATGACTTCAGGCGCCTTTCAGTAAGTTTGAAAAAACATGTAGAAATCATTTACAAAAATAATACAGAAATAAATATATTTCTTATTGAACTCTCCATTAAGGTAACATTCCTTTTACTCAGTGATACTTAAACAATATGTTATAAAATGCTCCAGTGGGAACAAATAACAGGTTATATAAAATTTATGTGTGAAAGCTTTCAAATCACTCCATTAACAAAGAATATTCAATCCAAAACTCTGAAAGCTTAGGAGTTGTTGTTAAATGTCCTGTTGACTACTTATCAGCTTTAGTAGGGACTTTGTTAAGAATATGAAGTTTGCTGCATAAGACATGGAATATCTTGTGCATTCTTCCTTGATCAAAGACTGCAAGAGAAAGTAGGAGAAAGATTGGGTTTGGGGTTTTTTTTTCATATTTTTACTATTACCTTTAGAAAATCCACATTATATTTATCTCTTGAATAAATAATTTTGTCTTCTGCGGCCACAAATGGGCTGAAATCTGATACAAAGCAAGTTTATGCAGCTTTTAATGCAGTTCTGCAGTGCCTGAGACTGAAGAAGAGCTGCAGGGAATTAGCTCCAGTTCCATTCAAGCTGATAAGTGCTATCCAACCTCCAACATCTTGAACCAGAAAAAGTATGTGGTAGTAGCACTACCATGCTGGGATGATCTGCTCCACATTTTGGAAAACAAAATGAAAACGGAATTTTCCAACAGAATTCTACAGAAACAATAGACTGGGTACCTTATAAGATCTCAATACATTTTAATTAACATCAAGACTTATGCAAGAATACCTCATCTGAGCAGAAGCAATGAAGAATACATAGCTCAATTCCAGTTCAAAAAAAACAAAAACAAAAACTAAAGCTTGGAGTATTTTCATATTTGTTTCTAAAGTAAGCTAAATGTGTCAATTTAAATTAAATTAACTAGTTTTGTATCTAAAGGAAACATATTTGCACTATTTTCACAATATTATTAACTTATTATTAACTTATTTTTTATATTCACTGTAAGAAGTCATCTCGACAGTTATGAAGTTACCTTATAAATCCAAATTTAAACCAATGATAAATTGTAAAATTAACTCCATACATCTTATACCTTCAATTCTGAAGCTACCTTCTGATTATTAATACTCTTAGTAATATTTATTTTTCCAATATTTTTAATCAGAGGATTTTGAGGTTTTCTGAAGTTTACAAAAAAAAAATAAGCAATATACAAAGGAAACTGTATCATTTAAGTGGCAAAAAACTATATTACCTTCAACTTCGAACATTTGAGAACAGTTAACTCTTGCAAAATTCCCAAAAGTCCAAAGAATAACTTTTGGTATTCCTTTCCGTTGTGAAAGTGGTTTTATTTTTCCAGCATTTGGTTATCCTTTGAAACTAACTGTGCTGCAGCTGTTGCTATACATATATTAATGTTTTTAAAATAGTACTTGTGTAGTTTTTACTGTCTTCTTGTGGTAGTTAACTGACAGTGGACATTGCCACGGTGGAACTACAGTTACTAAAATTCGTTATCCAAGTTACACTGGCATTTTGGTAATATGAAAAGTACTTTGGGTTTCCTTTCCTTTTGAAAAAAGTGCAATTTTTGGATGTAGTTTATTTGTTGTTTGCTTGCTTGTTCTTAAAGTATCCTTAAGAGAAATGTCAAAATGAAAGGAATTTTTTAATGTCACATCTTAATTTTCATTTCAGCTCCTTGAAAAGAAAACTATGTTGTCGCAATTCAGTGATGAAATTCATTATACTAGGTTACTGTTAAGTGAAAACCTTCTGCTGGAAAAGATAGATAAGTAATAACAGAAACATAACGTCAGGTTCTATTATCAATGTGAAGCAGTATAATAAAATTCAATTAATCCAACTAAATGCACCAACATTAGAAGAAACCAATAAATAAGGGACACCATTACAGATGCAAAAAGTTAGGAAATGCGAAACATCTGTGAAAGCTTGTAGGGCATGCAGTGATGAAGGGCAGAGGGACAGACAAAAACAGCTTCTGGCATCAGCTTCAGAATGTGAGATGGTTAATTACAGAGCCTAGATCAGTCCTTCACCCACCCGCCACACACACTTTTATCTTCAAAGCCAATTGTAAAGAGAGAATAAATCAATCATTACAGAAATGAGCAAAATAAAAAAAACACATTTCATTGTAGAGTGACAAAGAAAGCACAAAACTAAGAAAGTGAAAGCAGAAATCCCAGGGGTATGATAATCCAAACGCCTACATTTGTTTCCATTTTGAAGTCTTACAATCATTGAACTGTAGAAATCCAAACAGAGCAGAAGCATTTTGGCACTGATTCAAAGGCTGCTGAAGTTAATGAAAACACTGTCACAGATTTTGAATCAGGCCATATATGTTCATTGTAATATCTCTGTGTGCAGTCTGCTTAACATTAATGATGAAGGCCCATGTCTTTTCCTACCAGGGTCAAAAAGAACAACATGTGGTGCAATAGCCCATCTCTAAAAGAAGATACTATCACATTACTTTAGCAGAATGCATAAGTGACAGGATCAGAGCTCCCATTTTAAGTTTCCTCTTAACAGTTCCTCTTCCCAGAACTAAGACATTCCTTACTGAAAATCAGGCTGTTGATATGTTCCTAAAGCAATCTGAGCTAACAAGGAAATTTTTTTAAAATTAATAAATATAATACTTTAGTGATTAGGTTATTATCAATTCTTTTGACTCCACAGGAAGAAGAAAGAAGCATGAATTTATTGACAAACAAAAAATATAAAAATGAAAGATTCTGTCAATGCCTGTTAATATGTTAAAATTGACACTGTTGTTAAAAATATTAAAAAATTCTCATTGAAGCACACTACTTACTATACAATAAAATATGAATAAGATTTAACCATGCTCTCCTCTAACTGAATGTAAAATTGAAATTCTAAATATTTTCTCAAAAAAAAGTAAATAAAACATATTAAAATCAACCAGATCATTAATAAAACTAACTCATTCTGTGCCTAGAGGATATGAAAATGCAGATATGGGAAGGAGGTTTTAGCA
The DNA here is from genome assembly GCA_013397795.1 of Orthonyx spaldingii. NCBI lineage: Eukaryota > Metazoa > Chordata > Aves > Passeriformes > Orthonychidae > Orthonyx > Orthonyx spaldingii. Next base: position 286,248 of record VZTJ01003939.1, read on the forward strand.
GTATTTGTAGTTTGTTAGATGTTTCTCACCTCAAAAAAACTCATACTTAAAAAAGAAGCTGAAAAAAGTGAGTAAGTGGCATGAATTCAGGCATTATTGACCCTATTATCTTAACAAACCAGTGTTATTAAATTTGGGTTATCTTTTCTAAGACAAAATCTATTTCCATATATATTTATAAAATTTAATATTTTTCTTAGCATAAAATTTTGAAGGAAATGTTTTTCCATACTTGCATTACATCTGTTGCTCTAAGTTTATTTAGTTCTGCAGTTTGCCAGAACACTTGGCCAAAATAGATTAAATTGTCTTAAAACCAAAAAGAAAATAAGATTGAAGAATAAGTGCAATAAAATGTAAGCATTATTTTGGGTAAAACACAAAGAACCTATTGAATATTTATGTGAATATTGCAGATAAAGTCATTAAGGTTCTTTGAGCACATATATAGCCAGTAAAGGAGATACTAAAATAACATTTCTATATTAATAAAATAAAATAGCATGAGTAGAGTTTAAGCAATCTTTCTTTGCAAACTTTAGATCATGGGATATGTTTCCCATCTGCAGATATTCACAAAAAACAGTGTCACTTACAAAGCACTAATATCAAATGTTCAGAGCACGGATTATAATGGAATTAAATAAACAAATATTTCCATGCCTCCCAAAAACAAGTGAAGGGAGTTGGAGAAAGAAAGCAATCTTAACACAAACCAACAAAATTTAAAAAACCCTAACAAATTCTGACAAAAAGTCCTATCTTTGAGAATTTTCTCCGGGAATTGTCACACATTTCATAAGAAACACTAAATATTTCGGGGCAGAGTCCGATTGAAAAGAATGATTATTCTCCTAAAAAAAAAGTTAATACCTCAAAGCACCAACTAAAGCAAAAACAATACATGGAGTTATGAAGAAAGGCACTGGTAATTTCATTTTTAAGGTATGAGATTTATTCTTCTAAAGAATAATCAATATCTTAAATAATTACCAAATATCAGATAATTAATGTAATACTAACTATTATATGCACTTAATTCATGCTGATAGGATTTGCAGAAGGCAATCTCTTGCCTACAAAAACTATTCACTTTGAAGCTGACTTTTGCAGTAATTTGTTCTATGGACATAAATGTTTAGATTTTTTTAAAGAATTTTAAAATTCTATTATGGAGCCTAATAGGACTTGAGGGCAAATTAAGTTTGGAAAATATTTGAAATACTGGGAGACTAATGATCTATCTGACATGGCAGACTCATCTTGAAATACGAATTTAAGATGAAAATTTAGGACATCCATAGGAAAACCAACAAACTAATAGGCAGTCATCAAATCTCACTGTTGCTGACTCTGAGGAGTAGTAGACAAACAAAAGGATAAGATTTCTGAGCTTACATTTTTATGGCACAGTTCAGAAAGGAGAGAGAGATACAGCTTTGACTGTATGGTGCAACAACGAAATGTTAAAAGGATGACTGGGTTACTCCTGATACATGCAGAAAGTCTTCAGTGAAGTGGAATGGGAATAAAAATTGCTTAGTAAGAGGAAACTTGGGATCTCCTATATATACACGCTCAGTTTTGCCACAGTGTTTTTGGAATGGCTTCCCCAGGACTGGTGTTTGAGTTCAACTGCCTAATTAGTGGTGCAGCTACCGAGAGAAAGGGGTTGGTTATGCGTTGGAAGCAGATCGGCTGTGCAGGGCTTTTATACCCTACAGATGATGATGCAGGCACCAGAGTTATGAGGGCCTGAAGTACCATAACTGAATTGAGAATAACTGTTGAAAGTTGAAACAATTCAAACATTCTTCAATGCTGATGAAGGTCTAAAGTGTTCCATAACTGTGTGTGCTTTTTTTTTCACTGCAGTGCAAGTCGAGCTAAAGAGGAGTTTCTACCTAATGTTCTAGTGCTACTGATCCCAGCAGGGAAGTATGTTGATAAAAAGGTTTATAGGAGCTCTACAATTCACTGAAACATAGATCAGTATTGTCTTTGTTCACTTTAATGTCATGAAGAAGATTTTCTGAAGCTGGTGGCACATTAGACACACAGTAAGTCGCCACCACAATGCAAAATGAGTAGCAGATACATACATTCACTCCAGACTTAAGATTATCAAGTTAGATTTTAACTTTCCAACAGCAAACTTGTGCCTGTACCTGTTGAAGTAAACTTGTGAGATACCTTACATGAGAATTAACAAAGCCTACAACCAAAAAAAGAACTATAGAAAAATGGAAATAAAAATGAAACATATTCTGTGACAGCACAAGTCTGCTTCCCATGGGAAAAATAAAGATAAGCTCATGTTTTGGCTGAATTGTTTTCAAAACAGACAGTCAGAGTTCCATCCAATCAGCCCTAGGGGGCGGATGACTGTGGCTAATCAGTAAGCGGCCATTTTGTATTTAAAAGCTGAATTTAATAAATAAATTAACCTCTTTTGCCATTTGATCTCGACCTCTTCTCGTTTCGACATCAGCTCAACAGCAACAATATTCTATAGGCATGTAGTGATATATAGGAAACTGCACTGTTATAGAGGCAATTACATGTCTTAATGTGCAACCATCTACTGATGGTAGCAGAATGCCATAGCCCCAGCTAGGCCCTATTTTTAGAAAGATTTACACCACATCAAAACACATATTCCGTGGAAGATCACCTGCAGAGATAATGTTCAAAACATTGTTTCAGACTTAGAAAGAATTTTGAAGTCCAAAATGCTAGCATTAACCAAAAATAAATAAAAAAATATTTAAAAGGAATTCATTTAATATACTATTTATACCTTAGGATTTTAGACTCTATATCTTTCATGTATCTGTAATCCTGTAATTCTTTATAACTCTAGACTCCATACACAGTGGTGGTTACTGTTCTCCCATTTTGGTCAGACAGAATGATTCCTCTTTAGGCCTGAAACTCAACACCTCACAGTCTCAGGCCCTGGGATATGCAAACAACAGCAAATTGGGGGGAGCAAACTTGGGGTAAATGACTTCATCACCTGAAGCTGTAATTGGAGGATTAATCCCCGATACGCAAATAGATCAAACTTATAAAAATATGAAAAACCTGTGACCAGTCATCCATTTCAGGGTGTAGCCCCTGGGTGAGCTTTGACTGCCCGAAATGTACCTGAAGGCTCTTCAATAAACAGAACTGCTTTTTATTATCTTAATTTTGTCTAGCCTCTGTTTTTAGATAGTCCCAACAAGGCATCACTATAATCTGCAGCTCACTTACTTTAAACATTAGTTCGCTTTATCTTTAAAAAAGTCTTCAGTATGAAGACTTCCTTGAAGAAGCAAACTAATTTATAACATTACAAAATCAGCAAAAGAATTCCCATACCCCTGGAATATGGAAAAAATATAAACAAAAATTTTAGCTTTTAGAAAGGAAGAGAAAGTTACAAGATAAATAAAGCAAACAAGACATATAAGAAAACAAAACATAATTTTTGAGGGAGACAGTTTGTAGCATATCAATCCCTTTACCTGATGCTGTTACCAGGAGGCTGTCTGAATCACATGGTCTACAGGATGAAGCACTAACAGGGTTTATGGAGGAGCTACAGGCAATGGTGGTGGGAATGACAAAGGAATTTTCTGAACATGCAGGTTGGTTCAGTCCAGGAAAGTGGGAAGGCCAGGCACCCACCTGAGATGAGGCTATGGCTGGTATGGCACAGCCTGCAGGTGCCACAGATAAATCTATAGCAGGTTTTGGTGGCAGCTGTGGTGAGGACTTAGAAATAATTTCCTCATTTATTACCCTGATTCCTTGTGGTGAACTTGAAAGAGATGAGGTCATGGTTTTACTGTCAGTTTTTGCACTTGTATTTGGGGATCGATTACTATCCATTAAAACTTTAAGCTGTGGGTGTGGTGGAGAAGGAGCTTGTGACAGCCCTGGTTTTTTAGGAGGAATAGGTGGAGGGTTTCCTCTGTCAATTCTTGATACACTCGGAGTCTTTAAAGTCATTCTACCGACTGGGGGGTAAGTGCCAACATCCACTGACTGTGATGTCCCTGGCCGTGACTGAGTGCTACTCTGAGGGCTTGTAAATCTTGAAAGAACTTGGGTAACAGTATTCCGAGCTGCCTGCTTGGCAACTAGGTTGTCACGACTAGTAGGGGATACATCCCTTGAGGGAGGACTTTGGGTTGTGTTTCCATTTTGGTCTTGATCATTTGTATTCGCCTGAAATCTAAATCTAGCTGCTTGGACTCGTGGATTTAGGCCTGGATGGCCAGTAGTGTTGGCAGATGGTGAATGCAAACTGTGTACAGATGAAGCAAGCGAGGAATTCTGAGCTGTGGCAGTTGGTGTGGTAGGGGTGCAAAGGGAATTACTATTTGAAAAAGGGGAAGTGCTACTTGATAAATCAGGGGATAAGCCTGTACTTGGTCCATTTACTTCAATTCTGTTTTGATTCTGTGCAAGAACAGGAGTCATGGGAGGGACAAGTTCACTAGATGAAGATTGCCTATCAATGACAGGCTTCACAAATGCTGCATTGGCACACACATTCATTTTTGTATTGCCAGACACTATTGGGCTCACTGTAGAAGGCTTTATAGAGGCAGTCAAAGGCAATGTCTTAGCATTTTCTATGCTACTGTCCATCATTAGAGTATCTGTTTGACAGGCAACAGTTCTTGAACTTAGCTCTTCTGTTTCAACTGAAACAGAAACAAGACTCCTATCACTATTTTTCTGAGAAAGATTAGCTTTACTTTCATTCTCCTTTTTTAATTGCTCAATCATTTTGATCATTTTATCTCTTTCTTCTCTGAGGTCACTGGTGTGTGTTTCCTCTTTATGAAGTTTGGCACGCAACTGCTCTCTCTCTGTGTCAAACTCAGACAGCTGCTTTTCCATTTGAGCTTCCATTTGTGTACTCCTTTGTTTCTCAGCTGCAAGAGACTCCTCCAATTCAGTAGCCTTTTTCTTTTCCTCTTCAAATTTTGACATCATTTCTTCCAGTTTCTGGGCTTCTTCTACAATTCTGCCAGACAACTGCTTACACTCTTTCACTAGCATCAATACTACATGTTTATTCTTTCCACGTTCTTCTTCAAGACGAGCAGATAGCTTTTTGTGCTCCAGCTCAAGAATCTGTAACTGAGACTTTTCCATTTCCAACTGTAAGAAAACATAGAAAATAATCCTCATTAACAATTCTCATTTCATAATTACCTAGCATTAACCTGACACTGATATTTTAATCTTTGAGAGTATGGCTAAAACGAACCCAGGAAGGTGATTTGTGATATCTAACACAGGTGCATATAATCTTAAACAAGCAAAAGACAGAGCCATCTCTGAAGAGCAGTTTAGAAGCTAAGCAAACTCTTTTACTTTCTTCTGTTGACAACAGAGAGACTCCCCAAAGTGGTTAAATGCTTGTGATTCCTGAGTGATGGAGCTACCTGTTCTCCAGAAATTTGACATAAGACATATAACATAAAGTCATCTCGGTAAAGGAACCATATGCAAGTAAGAGATGACCTTTGCAAAAAATTTTGAGGCCAGAAATGAAAGGGTTAAGTTTTATCTCTTCCTCTAACTGAAGGAGATTAAGTCCATCATGAATATAATTGGTATCCTGCATCTTATTTTAACACTTATAAATAAGACCAACTTTTTGGTACAGGCACAAATATTTTCCTGTACTTATTAATGGTGGAAAGTCTCATTGACATCAGTGACGTATAAACTATGTTAAAAGCAAGAATCAAAGAACTACCTACTAAAATGCAGCTAATGGATAAGAATAATTTTTCCCCTTATTCATATAGTCATTGCCTCTAATTAATTTTGCCTATATTTATACTTTTATTCACAGACCTTTTTCTAGAAAAGCAATGGAAAAATATGTTAATACACCATTTTATAGAACACCTATGAGGAAGAAATCATTGGGGAAATGATACCTACATTTTAAACATTATCTTGGTTTTCAAAATCTGTTTAGCAGCATAGGGGCTGCACTGGGGTTTTGGAGCTTTATCCCAGGCTGACACTCTGCACAATGCCTTTTACAAAACCACACCCACCCTTTCTTAAAAACAGTATCGTAGAATCATAGAGTGGTTTAGGTTGGAAGGGGACCTTGAAATTCCAACCCCTCTGCCATGGGCAGGGACACCTTCCACTAGACCAGGTTGCTCAGAGCCCCAAAAACCAGTGCTAAATATACGAAAAAGGAGGTATGGCATTATCAGTCATTGCTAAGCAAACTGTATCAGCAGCAACACCTCCTCAGTTCTGTTAATGAAAGTACAGCTGCAAATTAAATTAACAAGCTATTATAATGACACTGTATTTAGGAATGGTCTCAATCATACTTCACAAGTGAAAAAAAACCCTTATTTTTTTCTCAAAGATTTCATTGCATTTTCAAAGGATACAACAACATTTGCATGGTTCACCAGCATTTCAAAAGAAACGGAGCATCCGACCGTTTCTTTTCTTTGTTACAATAGGCACAAAAATCATTATAAATGGATACAATTTCTAAAGCTTGGAGATGTAAAAAGATTATAGTGAAAATATTTTTGTCAAGATTTTCTGTACTTTATTATTCTGCCATTTTGTTTTCAGATGAGGTTCTGGTTCTATAAATTGTTGTGAAATTATATTACTTCCAAATAATTACGATCAGATTTTAATATATAACTGGCATGAAATCAGCTTACCATACTATTATAATACCTATTTGTAAGCATTGCATCTAAATGAAGGATCCCTAATATAAATGTAAATCCTCTATTTGATTTCAAAATACAAAAGCACCATTATTTTCTCATTTTACATACTCTCCTATGTCTCTCTCTCCCTGTTGTTCTTCTTTTGGCTGCATCATCTTGAATAGGAAAAAACTCTGAATATTTACACATTTTTTTCCTTTAGATGACAGATTTGGAACTAGCCGAAATTATTTATGAGTTTATGAACTAACTAGAACCTGATTTTTGCAAAATGTACTATATGCTTACACTGTATCATATCAGTAATATAAACAACTGGAAATGTGTCCAAGATGGATTTGGAAAGGGGTAAAAAACAGACACTGAGGAAAAATATAGTGTCCCACAAAGAACTATATCAGCAAAGGCCCTTCAAATGTCAGGCAGCATGCCTTGCAAGAAAATGTTGAGGAAGCTTGGCTTGTATAGTTGAGTGAAAAATAGACAGAGGCATAATCTAACAGTAACATCCTTTTGAAGGGCCCTTACAATGATGACAAGACTCCAATTCTTCTTGGCAGGTGGGGCCCCATAATAAAAGGTTACAGAAAAGAAAATTTGCCCTTTGAGAGTCTTGGAAAAAAGTTCTTCACAAGGACACCAGTGCAGAAAAGCTCCAGTATTGCCATTCCTGGGGGTTTTCATGACTAAGCAAGACAAATTCACAGATGACCAGATGTACTGCTGATGATAATCTGCTTTAAGCACAAGGTTAGACTAAATCACACCAACAGGCCCTTTCCAACCCACGCTTGCCTTTCTTTGAGTGTGTATCCCAATACTAACTCCTCTGCAAACTCTCAACAAATCAAGAAGTGTCATTTTGATGATCTGGTTTGTGTTTCCAGGAAAACTCAAAATTAATTTTCACAGCAGCTCCAAGAAAAGCATTCAAAGAGATGGAACAGGATGGAGACTTAACACAAAGCAGATGACATCTGAGAATTAGATGTTTGTATATAGTAAGCCTATGACTTTACAGTCCTTTGCGCACCTCCTTGATTTTTCCACATTTTGGTGTATTTTTATGCCTTGTTTTGTGTGATCAAATAAAAATTGTATTCATAAAATACTTTCGAGGTGATTATATTCACAGATATTAAGTTCCCCCAGGAATAAGAGTTCAGTCTGAGCCCGTTTAAAGTTCAGTAATTTCCAGAGAAAATAAACACAGCTGTACACAGACTTCATTATTTAGAGTGGGACAGTGAAGCAATTCCAAACAGGAAGATTGAGGCATCACACATTTAGAGAAGGAGCAACCACTCTTGGAGGGAGGGGGTGCAGCTGGCTTGTATTTAGGTCACAATTTGTCTAGGCTGATTGTTTTCTTACACTGTGTCACGCTACTTTGTTGAACATTTTTCAAAGTCCTTCAGAGCACCTTCATTACCCTCTTCCACAGAAGGATTTGAGAGAAGAACAGACAGAAAAATGTGGAACTAAGGGAAGGTAAAACATCGAATGAATGGCTTGTGAATGAATGGAGATGGTTGAGAGATACATCATCTGTTGCCACAAACCCATGGAGTTTAAGAGTGTCCTGTACAAACAGCATTTCTAACGGACCTTAAAAGAGAAGGATCTAAGTTCAGTAGAGAGTCATGAACACAGCTGCTCAACAATATGCAGTTTGTTTTCAAATGCTTAAAATTAAGATGTAAAGAAAAAAAGGCTCATGTATTCTTCTAGGAAGTGAAAGACAAAAGCATCCTTTCCTGTACAAACAGACTTACAGATAAAGACTTTGGTAAAAAAATACCAAAAAAGGACAAAATTTGAATTTACATATTAATACACTGACATATTCTCAATATGCGAGCCCATCTTAGGTGCATGTATCTGTCCATATAATAAAAGCCAGAGATAGATGAAGAACTTAGGTACAAGAGGAGACTTGTGGCCCTGCACTGAAACAAGAAACTAATTCAACTGTCCTGGCAGATGTGTCAGGGTTTCTCCCAATACCCTTTTTCAATTAGAACAAGTAAGCTTGGTTGCCCTGTTCTATTTTTCTTTTTACTGAAAAAGCATATGAGAAAGAAAATTAATACTTAAGAGTTCTCAGAAAGAAGTGCAAGGTACGCACCAGTAACAGTTCACTCCACGTTCAACTGTTTGAAGACTTACATATCATACATAAAGTCTAGTAATAATCTCTTTTTTTTAAAATTTGTTTTCCTGAAGTCTTAACAGTGCAGTCATGCTTAAACTAAACTAAACAAAAGAGTTAAAGTAACAACAAAATGTTTGCTGGTTTAATTTAAGCATATATTTCCAGCAACTTCCAGTACTTTTGCGTGCATATTTTTTCCCAAAGAGCAATCACTACCAAAATCAACTTTATGTCAATTGTCTTGACATGTTTGTTGTTTGAGGGTTTTTAGGTCAATGTAAAACTGTCACAAAAAAGCTATATCACAGCAGTAGAAGACATTCTACCTATTTTATACCCAGTGAGGATGATTAAACACGTAGAGATAATTTTTTCTATTTATTCAAAAATACCTTGTCTGTTATATGACTGTTTCCTCTTTTTCCTCTCAGAAACCCCTCCCCTACATATTCATTTTTAGCTATGTTTTAGGAACATATGGCTTACATATTGGTAAAATACATGCCACCAACCAATCATTCACTTTCAAAATGACATTATTTTATCTTAAATATGGCACTTTTTACTGCAACATACTTGTTCCAAAATAATCTTCTTTTTGCAGCAAATGTTCTAAATATGCAAAAAAGTATTTTTAGAGTTATACATAATTTTTACTGATTTATGAAATAGAGCCATCTAATATAAAATTCAAATAAATTATTTATTTTACTCTATTCAGGTTAGAACAAAAATAACAATAGGTCCTCAAGGCTCCAAGGGTATTGGTTTAAAAATATATTGTGATGATGCTATCGCAGCTCACACTGAGCTATCTACTTATATATGCACTGTATCAACTTGTACCAGTTATATTTAATTTTTTCCATAAATAGAGCTGAATTCACAGAACAAATGAGATGTGCATACAAAATATCACCAAAAAACCAGCACCTCACCCTATATGAAAATTAAGTGGTGACATTTTAACACTTGTAATATTAATCAAGACAAAGATGCAAATTAATAAAGTGACATGAAAGAACAAACCAGGAGAGGGAAAAGGAAAAAGTCAACAGCAAGCTACCTTCTTTTGTCTGTTTTCAGCAGCAGCCAACTGAGCCGACATTCTTTCTTGCATTTTCCTGCAGTGAGCCATAACAGCTTCTAAAATGGACAGAGGGTTCATGCATATTGGCTTCTTTTCTTTATCACCAGCACCTGCCTCAAAGTCTCTCTGAAGAGCCAGAAATGGGTCGCTCAGATTAAATCTTCCATATCGCTCCTGGATAAAAACCTCTTTGCGCCGGGCCTAACAGGAAAAAAAAAGCAAACCAAAACCAGAGAAATAAAACTAAATGCATTCTTTGAAGTACATCCACACACAGAATAAACTTAGACTACAGGGAAAGTAATATGTGTCATTTAAAGTATTTTCTTTAGGTATTCATTTACAATCTCTAAAAGAAAAATATGCCTCAAAACATCAGAAAAACCCCACAGTGCAGAGAAATCCAAAAATAGGCAAAAACATTTCTCTGCGACTTTGTTCAAATTCCGTTTTTAAGAATAAGCAAAAAAAAAAAAAAAAAGGAAGAATCAGCCAATTCTGAGATAAAAAGAGGAGAAAGAGGCCAAATGCTTACCCAATGGGTTAGCACATCATTAGGAAAGCTTGAAGTTAAAATTTTAACATATGAAAAGTTCATTAATGATATCACACATTTCAGGGCATGAGAAAACAAAGAAGAACATAAGAACTATGTTAGAAAAACTCATCAAAGACTAACTACAAGTTACATACCTCATTAAATGCCCAACTTTTTTCTATGTATTGTCTACAAAATTTAATTTTGTAAATGAGAATTTGTCTGGAAAAGAAACAAGTGTGCCTACATATTCTGATGCTTGAAATACTTCTAGTTTGTTTTTCAATGGAACAGTATAAATAGAAATTGAAAATCTTTATGAAAAATACCAGATCTTTGGAACATAACTTCAGAAAAAGCTGACAGAGTTCACTCAGACCCAAAGTCTAGTTTGGCTTACTAAGTCAGGTAGAGACTGGGTGAAGAGACAAAAATAAACTGATAGAACCTAGCTATTTTTTATAAAGTGCCTTGCAGGTAACCCCTAATTAGTCTAATATTTTAATCTCTTAATTTATTATTTATAAAATAAAACAGCTAGTTCCAATGGCAATATTACAAAACTGGAGGGAGGGGCTGTATTTGTAATTTGTGGTTCTATAAGATGAAGTTACAGGACAGGATGTAGCTTAGGAATTCAACCTTCATGGAAAGGAAACCACCAAAACCAAAAACCTTACCATAAATGGATTAAACTGCTAATCAGCCAAGCAAGATAAATCCAAGCAGTTTAAGAATTTAAATGGAGAGGGATGCACAGTCCATATAGAAATTATCAACAACTTAAAAGTCATGTAGTTTATATAAAGTGAGACATGAAAGTAAAGGAAAGAACAGATGTAGCAGGTCTGCCGTAAATATAAAAAGAAGACCACCAAGAGCCCTCATTCTTAAATCCAAAGAAAAAGCCAAGAAGATTAACTGACCTTGGAGGCAAAGGCAATCACTTGTGCCTTTATGGAAACAGATTGCCAGCCAGTGAAATGATGTGTATTTTCCATTTTTTCCTATGACCCATGACCAGCTGTCCTCTCGGAACATCCTATTTGCATGCCATATGAATATATTCTTTGAAATGTTCTCTAACATGCACAGCAATTAATAGAACAAGACAAAAACACTCAGTGTGCACCTGCCAAAATGTAAGAGGACCAGGGGTTCCGATTCATTAACCAAGAAAAGGGTGAAACTATATAGTAGGGATAAGCTCCATCTGAATGAAAATCAAAACCAGAATTAAAGTGGCTATAGGAAAATGTGGAAGCTAAACACAGTGGAAAAACTAATAGGTCTCAAATAGCACATGGTTTGGGATGACAGACTGGCTGAAGCTGTAACTGCATAACATCAAGCACAGGGTGAAACAGACTTGCAACTCAAACCATAGACAGCAAAGTCATCTAAAGATGCTTCCAACTCAAAGGGGAACTAAATGTAAAATATTAAAAGAAATGCTTCCATGTTAAGGACTATAAATATAAAATATAATCATTAGATGATTTCATGGGATGAAAATACATGACTTAAAAAGAAGGTACCAGAATAAAAGACAAAGCAGATACTTGGTAGTAGGGAGAAAATGAGTACTTTCCCAGAACTTAGGCACAATGTGACAGAAAGACAAACAAGGCCTGAGGTTTTTTACAGGATTCCTCCAGTCTCTAAATAATACTTCTGTCCCTTTGCAACACTAAAGTACATTAGATGGGAGAAATAGAAATGCAAGAATCAGAAATTTTTTCTCTTATATTGTCTTTCTTTACTGAATTGCAAGTCATAAGAGTTAGTAGCAATATCACAATATCTGTTTTTCATGGCAGTCATTATCTGTGGAATATAGAGCCTAAAACCATACAAGTAATTATTCCTTTAAAAGAATGTCTGCATAATTTGGTGGTTGTGTTAAAGCAGCAGTGTCTCATATATTAACTTCAATTGCACAGCAATATATAGAGAAAATAACAGTCAAACTATTTATTTGTGAATAATTAACTGAATTAATTTTCAAACAGAACATTTTCAAAAATAGACAGAATATGCACCCACTACAGGAGGTCATCAGGACTGCTGCATTGTGAAAGGTGCTATATGAATTTATAAACCATCAGCTTTAGTTTTCTGCACATACTCATTTGGACAGCAGTGAACCTTTTAATGGAAGGACTGAGACTGGAAGTATTTAGAAGTATGAAAAGATGTCCATGGGAAATGATAGTTTTTTCAGCCTATGTCAGCGACACACAAAATCATGACTTAAGATTTGAGCTAAAACCTCCAACAGGTAACTGCTAATGAAAAGTGACAGTAAGCATACACAAATCAAGACAAAATATATAAAAGCAAAGAAAAAACCCCTTTAAACAGTTAATTCATGAAATTCACTACTGCAATAGAGCAAAAGATTAAACTTATTTACAACAGCTTTTTAATTCAGTCAGTAAGAACATCACATTTATACAGAACTTTTAAATCCTACACAAGACCTGAAACATTAAACAAGGAGACTAAAATAAAGCGATTAGTTAAAAAAACTAAACCTCAAAGTTTTTTTATGGCTGATCTGTAACATTATGTTAGATCAAGGATGGACTACCAAAAAAAATAGTTCTGAAAAACATCTTCAGTGTTTTCATTTTCATCATTTCAAAAATGATCAAAGGTACAACACAGCTTCTCTTCAAGGAAGAGCTAAGTAGAAGTAGGACTTCTCAGTGTGAAACAGAGACAATTAGGCAGAAAGGTGCTTGAGGTCTGCAGACTGACAGGACAAGTAATGATTGTTCCACGATCTAATGAAGGAAATTTGAGTTGAACACAAATTCTTTTCACTGAGAACAGATAAGCACTGGAACGTGCTGCCCAGGGAAAACATATAACTTCTATCACTGGAGGATTTCCCAAGACAGATTAGATAAAGCCATCTGCAACTCAATCCATATTTGATCTTAGTCTTGCTTTAAGAAGAAGATTGGACTGAATGATCTCTCAAGGTACTCAAACCTACATTACTTCATGATCAGTGATTTCTTCTAGGACTGTTTTTTGTTTGTGGGTTTTTTTTTTTTTTTTGCTTATAGATGCTGGTAATCTTGTCAAATAACAAATGACAAAAATGAGTTCTCAGAGGATGGAAAAACAATCAAATATTGGTAGAACAAGTCTTATGTCTTGCTTTGGGTCATGACAATACTTTTTATGACCTGGGAAACAGAACTTATGGTCTGGGATATTTTCAAAAATAAAAAATCAGTACTAAACAATTCCTAGGGATTATGCAGCTATACAACACAAGGGGAAGGTTTATTCTCGAGTTTTCTCTCCTGAGTCTGCAGCCAACAAGAATCTGAAGGATGGGGCTGTTAAGATAAACTGCTTTTTTTATAACTCTCAGGGAGCCTGTCTCCTACCACATACACCAAGACACCTCATTCATCCTACAACAACTTTTTTCAAGTTACCTCAAGTTATCTGCAAGCTACCTCATGGAAACTTCCACTTCTTAACCTGCCCTTTTTGCAGTCACTGACCCCATCTATCGACTGGCAGATGAAGATGGGCAGTGGGGTGTGCAGGGAAAGGAACAAAAGGAATGAAGATATCTGGATAATGGCCTGTGGGAAAAGCTGCAAATCCAGTATAAGAACTGGTCTGTAACTGTTTCTTGCATTCCAGTGCATTCCTTGCACTTCAGAAGAAAACAAAAATTTATTTTCAGTGACCAAACTGAGAATTTGAAGACTAATTAGACATTTTCCCCTGTTATTGAAAAAAGAATGTAAGGGAGCAAGGAAGTCTTCAAATAATATCCATCTTACTGTGGACTTATAGCTAAAAGCATAAAGCTAGGAAAAAGAAATATGATCAATTGATGTATATAAGAAATAAGCCAAATAATGAAAACCAAAAAATTAATCACATAAGCTATATTATTAGTTTTATTTCCTTAATAATTTATGTTGGTATTAATTGCATACATTTGTTGAAATGACTTCTCATAATTAGCAACATAATACACATAAGCAATGATGCTTTTAAGGTTAATACTGTATTTTCCCCCCAATGTATCTCAGAGTTTCCTCTTCATTTATCTGCCAAGTTAATAGAGTTCAGCAGGTCCAAGTCTTCCATGCAGCAACCAATGATAAACATCAAAAATAGGACTGCGTGTCCTACACTGCTGGGGAACAACGGAACTGAATTAGTGCTGCCCTAGAACCCTTAAACAAAATTTCCTTCCTTTCAAGAGCGTTTGTTGCTCTGATTAATTTCCTTTTCCACGTTTATGAAAATTGTTTCAACAGATGTTGACAGGTTCATATTAATATTTTCTCTTGACATATGAATTAGGGAGTGGTAAAAAGTTTTCTAAAACTAACCAGTACAGAAGAGGAGGCAGTAAAATTTTATTTTATGTGTTATGTTAAAGATGAGGGTGAGCCCTTCATTCTAAGTAAAACAGAAAGAGTAATAGATTTTTTTAAATGAGGAAGATCTCTGGAAGAGAACATGTTTATAAATCTTCTTCAGTGAGAGTATATCGTTTCTTGAAGTGATTTGTTGCACCTATTCAATTATGCAAAAGAGAATTATCAATGAGTATATACTCACAATAAAAGCAGTACTTTCAGATACACCTGCAAAATACCAGACTGGAGGATATCATGCCTTACTATGATTAATTAAGAATGACTCTTTAAAGAATGCTAGCAATTTTCTTACACATCTGGGTTTGGGGGCCTTGTTAGCTTTTTCTAGTTGTTTTTTTTTTTAAATGCAGATGTAAAAGAATGTTTTCAAAGTATCATGAGATGCTATTTCCATATAAAGTTGTATAGGGAAAACTAAAAATGGAGATGTAAACATCAGTGATTGCTGAGGAAATGGTATCTTTCCGCATGATTTCTGTCAATGAAAATGTGATGCCCAGTTTCTCCTTACAATCTTAACTGCAGTCTAAATTCCTTTCTTCAGCACAGTGACAGTGCATACCTATGCAAAATCTACAAGGGAGTTAAATTTTAACGAACTCCATACTATATGAAAAATACTTTACCAATACATTCAAAGTGTCTGTTTCCATGTTAAATGTCAAGTATCATAAGACAAAAACTTGCCATTTTAAGCATGGAAAAATGGAAATTCTCTGGAGAAGATTGATGATTGTAACAGGCCACTAGTTTAAAAAGAGTGAAAACAGTAGAATTGAGAAATTAGAGGATACAATCAGCAAGTTAAACTAAACCAGGATACAGATTGATTATGTTCTGACAGACCTACATAATTGTTTTGTTATATAAAGACATGTTCTTTACAGATGACTGAGCAGGATCATCAAAGAAGTCAAGTCATTTGGTAGAGGTACTAATAAGAAAAGAAAACATACTCAGATAGTAATTTTAAACGTGAGACACATGCTCATAAAAAACATTCAAACATATGTTGGAGAACTGTCTCATAACAGTCATAACCCACACAAATATATAAATGAAATTTGTTACTAGACTGTATGAGATGTAAACAGTTTTCCTAGAAAAGTTATTCCAAGCATGAAACTAATATCCAAAACCTGCATTATTCTCTCATTCACAACAACGCACAGAACTTTTAAAAAAATTTGTAATTTGCAAAGTATCCCTTTCAGAAACACATAGCTTTAAATCTAAGCTTTAAAAAGCATTTTTCAAGGTAAAAAATCAGCTCTGAATAAAAGACTGTATGTTGTTTTACAAGGCTATTCACAGTATCCTCAGGAGAACAGAATTTCCCTATTTCATGCAAGTATCCAAATACTATAGTGCTTTGCAAAAAGCTGTACAATTTTCTTTTCACTGCACTAAAAAGCATACTTGGTAAATGTACAAAATGCCAAACAATTAACTCAAATATCTGCATATAGAAGGACAAACATTTAAATATCATTTAAACAATCCTGACAAGTACTGAAGCAGAATTATACAACCAAGGTAATGATCATGCCTGAATTTTTTTAGGGGTCTAACTCCCTAAAAGGAGATTATCGTCCAATGGCACCTAATTATTATTACCACAATATTGGTAAATAGCATGACCTCCTTCCTTTCTCCTTGTTACTTGACAAAAACCTCCATGAAAGGAAAAGGTACAGACAGACACAAGACAGACACACATATGCTTCCAATTCTTCATTATTAATTTTCTCACTTAGAGTAATGAAAACTCACTATTTTGAGGTTGCAGATTTTAAAATGAAAATGCTGTATTACAAAGCTGAGATCAGTTACTAACAGATCAGTCCCAACAAGAAAAAAACAGTGCAGTGAATATAAAATATTCTTCACTTCACACAATGAAAAAGGTGAAATTCAGGCCTTGCAGTAAGTTTCTAAATGAGGAAGAAGAAAAAGTTCAAGTCATGAAACAACATGTTTTTGATTGAGAAGAGCCATCTAGATGTTCCATATAAAGATTACATTAGACCTATTTTATGACAGCTTTGTTGTCTGATGCTTAAACATTTGAAAATTATAGGCCAATATTTTGTCAGGAAACATCACTGTTTGATGCTCTGATTATCTAACCACCCAGACATTTATTTCTGAAAATAATACAGATTTTCATACTGATAATGAGTCTCAGCTGATAGAAGAGACTTGAACTCTCTGGTTACTTTAAATAACCATTTGTCATCTAGGCTTTTTTGAATGTTCAAATTTATAGTTGAAATTCATGCAAATCAATTCATAATTCTTTGCATGGAAATCTGTCAGCTATTCTTCTGAAGTGCTGAAGGAAATCTGACTTCATCTCTATAAAAGTAGAGCACTTTAACCTTCATGTTTAGCAGCTAAAAAAAAGCTTCTTCAGCTCAATAACAAAACATACCAGCAAAGTCTCAGTTGAGATACCATCCCACCTTACTGCATGGCAATTAAATTCTTAGTGAGCTTTATGTATTTTAATGAAAAAGTATGCAAATTATGAATTTACAATGCCATCATCAGGCAGAGTGAACCTGGGTTTACACAGGCAAAGGGCTGTATAACTAGTTCCATATCCTTCTATGTGAAGTCAACCACCTTGTGGATGAAGGGAAGGCAGTGAATGTAGTTTTCCTAGATTTTAGTAAGGCTCTTGATATTGTTCCTCACAGCACCCTTCTGGACAAGTTCTCCAGCTGTGGAATGAGCAGGTTCAAGGACATTGGGTGAAGAACTGCCTTAAGGCTTACAGTGAATGGGGTGGTGTTGGTCATTAGCAGTATTCCTCAGGGATCAGTCCTAGGAACAGCTCTCTTCCACGTATTCATCAATGATCTGGATGTAGGAGTCAAATGCACCATTAGCCAGCTTGCTGATGATACCAAACTGGGAAATGCTATCAACTCTCTTGAGGACATGAGGCCTTGCAGAGGTATCTAGACAGTTTGGAACATTAGGCAGTGTTTAACTGCAATTTAACAAGTCCAATTGTCAGATTCTGCACCTGGGGTGGAGCAATGCTGGCACAAGTATAAACTGGAAGAGGAGTGGCTGCAGAGCAGCCCTGCAGAGAGGGATCTGGGGCTGCTGGCAGACAGCAGGATCAATGTGAGGCAGCTGTGTGTGCCCTGGCAGCCAAGAGGGCAAACCCCGTTCTGGGGTGATCAAACACAGCATCAGCAGCTGGGCAAAAGGGGTGATTATCCCACTCAATTTAGCATTGGAGCAGCCTCCAGCAGGGAGTGCTGTGTGCAGTTCTGGGCTCCAGGGTTTAAGAATAATGTGAAGATGTGTGAATGCATCCAGAGGAGGGCAACAAAGCTGGTGAAAGGTCTCAAGGGAATGTCCTGTGAGGAGTGGTCAAGGACTTTGGGCTTATCAGGTTTAGAGAAAAGGAGGCTGAGAGGTGACCTCATTGCTCCGTACAGCTTCCCGAGGAGGCGAAGAGGAGAGGGAGGGGCTGCCCTCTCTCATTGGGATCCAGTGAGAGGACACATGGGAATGGTTCAAAGCTGCACCAGGGGAGGATCAGACTGGAGATTAGGAAGCATTTCTTTACTAAGATGGTGGTCAAACACTGGAACAGGTTTCCTAGAGAGGTGATTGATGCCCCAAGCCTGTCAATGCTTGAGAGGCATTTGGATAATGCCCTTGGAAACACACTTTAACTTTTGGTCAGCACTGAAGTGCTCAGGCAGCTGGACTACATGATGATTGTTCATATCTTTTCCACCTGAAATAGTCTCTTCTATTCACAATACAGATTTATGCAAGGTAGATTAAGAGAATTCAGTGTTTTCAAATTATTTTCAATATTCACTGGAAGGTAAATTGTGAGAGCAATATGTATTATCTCCAAGAAGAATTTTATTCTTGCTACTATCCCTAGTGAAGAAGATGAATGAACAAATACATTTTACTAAATTATTTTGATTGATAGAAAGGAACATTTTAAAGTAAACAACAAACACTCGATGTTGGATTTTACATTTTGGGTTTTATGCTGTTTATTATAAACTTTAAAGCAATTTTCCAGCTAGAACTCCTTTTACAGATACCATTAGAGTTAGCAATTTAAAATTTTTCATGTAACAGCTTATATCTCCACAATATGTAGTTAAAATTTTACTTTGCTATTTCAGAGAAAATTCATTATAATCACTGTTGCTCTATTTTCTCATTTTTTTCTCTTATTAATAAAAATGGAACTCCAGCTTTAGTAAGACCTAGTGCTAAGTATTTTTACTACACTGCCAGAACTTCTAAAACAGATGCCTCTTTCTGTGAGAGCAGCAGGTGAAAGGACCTGTCCACCAGTCAGAACAGCATCAAAACAGAGTGGGAGGGAGGAAAGCATAGGAACAGGTATACCCAAGGTGCAATAAAACTAATTGAAGCTGTGTCTTTTCAAAAGTGTTGGAAAGAACCCCAATCACATATCTTGTCTTATTCACAATTATTTTGTACAAATTGTTATGATTTTCTTTTTTTTTTTGAAGAACCAAGAACAAATCTTATACATTTTTTCTTCAGCAACAGTAACATGAGACACACAGACCAAAAGAAGTGTTATGTATTCAGCTGCACTTTAGTGCTGCTATCAGCAAAATTACCTGTACCATTTGTTGGCATAGAGGAAATATGTTCCCTTAACTAAAATATGGAAAATTTCAGGTAATGTAGCACAGATAACAGATGACCCAGTTACATTTCTCATTGTCAGCAATGTGGGCAATGATGGCAAACAGATAAAACATTTCAAATAAGTCACATCTATATAATTCACAAAGATCACAGAAATGGAGAAACAGTTACATTAACATGATGTTGGAATTTTTTATTATTATTTCTACAAATAATGTGTGCATCTATCTCTACCCACTAGTTTATGTTGGATTATGCAGAAAGATCAAACAAGGGTAGGAGAAATCAAGTGGGAAAGGCAAAGCAACTACCCAAATAAGAAACCAGCAGAATACTTTCAGGTAAATTTGGTAGTATCATGCCCGCCAACAATAAAGATATTCGGATCTTGTATGAAAAACAAAAGGAGACTATGATCAGTTCAACAGTCATTGCTGGAATGAAGAGTGAAAACGTTTGCAATTCAAGGCCTTAGAGTTTTCATACTAGAAGACAAGTCTCACAGTTTCATACTTGTGTTCTCCAGTTTCAGGAGAGCCTGGAATAAAGGTATTTACCTGAGTAGTGAAGCATAAGCTTAGTGAAGCAACACAGATACAGGACTGATTTAATCTGGTTTATGAAAAGTTTTGCATTGTACAATGCTTAACATCCCCCTTTGGCAAACAGCAAATAACTACCACAAGAAGTGATGTAACATGACTGGAAACTTATTTTGTCAACAAATTCTAGAAGAGGCTTCTATATGTGTCAAAATAGCAGGATCACTCAGATCATCAAAGTTAATTAGTCCAGGGATTGCTGCTGCCACAAGCCCAACATCCTTTGAAAAACGGGAGACTTGGTTCCATTCATAACAAAGTGTACACTTACGCAACTACTACTACTACTACCAAAAAAAATGAGTACAAGAAAAGTAAATACAGCACAATATAAACTAATGCAAACTAAATACTATAAAAAAATAATTTCATCTACTAACTTGTCTGAGGTTTATCCCTATTTCATAATTTCCTTGCAATCAATATTAAATACCTAGCATTTACAAATATTAGTTTTTGACCGACCTGTTCAGAAAAGTACAGTAAACTATTATTAGGAAAGTAAAACATAACCAGACACATTGGATAGGTAAAGACAAACTATATTTAAGAGCAGAGAAAATGAATACACAACCATCATTAAATTCAATAAATCAAAAATAGTGATCAGATGGGCAAAGACATAATCTGTAGAGATGAGCAAGGACAATCTGCAGATTATTAGCTCAGAAAAATTTAGTAAAAATTAATTTTTACACAAAGAAATTACAATATGCAAAAACAACAATGCAAACAAAGCCTTATCTGACTTCTATTTCATCGTTCACTTCTGCCACCAAGACCAATAACAGCCATCATACTGTCTACAAAAACAACCTTCTGTTGCACACAGTTTAACATCTTCTGCTCCTCCTTCTACATGGTTACCATTTTTCCAATACACCTGGCTATAAAACAGGCTGCCTTACTGCCTGCCAGAAACCTCTAAAATCACCTTCTGTGTGCTCTTAGCTCCATTTTGGATTCATGGGATTCATACGTATAGCATTTTGTCAGATTTTGCAGAAACTGGGTGAAAGATGAAACAGATGTTGGTATGAACACATACATAAAAAATAAGCTTTCATGTTTTAGCATGTTACAGTCAAAATTAAGTACAGTAGGGCTTTCCAACACTGAAAAAACACCTACAACCAAGTTTATGTTGTCATTCACATATTGTCCTCCTGACTCAGACAGGACATACACAGAATCTGTTCATTTGGAGCTCACTTAAGCTCAGAGAAAGCTCATTGATATTGTAGTCAATTTTAATTAACCAAAAATATATCCACTATTGCTACTGGCAGTTCTTTTAGACTTTTTTTTTTTTATTTCATTAGTGGTTTTTCCCAACAATCAAAGAAAGTTGTTCTAAATCCACGCAATATGGTACATTAAAAAAAAATCTCATATGGTGAGAATTTGCATTTTTTGGTCACATTAAATAATGCCTACCATAGAAGCAAGCATACATTTTCAATTTACCATTTACCACCTAATGAAATCTACATAAGCAAATAAACGTATTTTTACAATAAACAGAAATCCAACCTGAATGTGGCTTTAAAAGTTTGGATGAAAAATAACCTACTAATGATTTAACTTTGTGAGAGAACTACCACAAAAAGCAGTATTTAGTGTTTACAGTTCTGTTCTTGACTATTACTACCTTTACTACCATTACTATCACTACCACATCCATTCATCATATGAGGGTCAAAGCACTTTAAAAAAACCCTCTAGAAAGTAAACAGCCACAGCAACCACTTTTTGTCTGGAGAAAAAATAACAACAAATGAATGCTGCATTTGAGATCACAGTTGTGGGAGCCCAGACCTGTGCTTTGATTATGTGGCCATATCGCTTCCATATTAGGAATAAATTATCCCTTTATTACAGGCAGACAGTTTATTTGGATAATTGAGACAGATGGAGGCAGCAGCTATAGTTAAGTCTCCCTCCATTTTTAACTATATGGACTCTCAATAGCAATTAATCAGGAAGTTATTTCTCATTAATGAAATAATTTTCATGATTTAAATGTTAATCTGAATCTAACTTTAACTGCAGCACAACCATGATCATGAAGCTACTAAAATACAGAAATTACAGATCCAAAAGAAGAGAAATCATGTTAGCCACTTGGTGTAGTAGTTATACGAAATCAGAGTGCTAATGAGAAAGATTTACACAAAGATCCTGTGAGGTGAATCTTGATGCTGTTCTCCACAGTAATTCTGACTTAGAGAATAAACCTGGAAATTTGACTCTAAGCATCATGAAGGCCTACTTTTTCAGGTCTGTTGGTTTTCACAAGGCTGAACTTGTCCACCAACTTAAATTGCTCTGATTGATAATTACTGTAATGACTATTTCAAGCAGAAATCAGCTGTGCATATTATAAAGGAACAACAATGTACTGTGGAAATGTGGAAGTAAACAGACGTCATCTGTATATTTCTTACAAACGCAGTTTGAAGGTTTGATTTGGTTTCAGAAGAGGACTTCAAGGTATCTAAAATTTATATAAAATCCAAAGGAAACTCTACAGCACATTATGAAAAAAAGACACAAAAAGCATTAATTGTTATATGTGACACTGGGTTTGATTCTTTCTAATTTATCATGTGGCACAAATTCTAGTGCCTTAATAAAAATCAGCACTTTAACTTTACTAACGAAACCCATCTTCCCTCCCTATCCCTGTCCCCAGGGTGACCATTTAATTTAGTAATATTTCTTCACATAATCTCAAACTGCAGGCCTTTCTCGCTTTTAATTTTTTATTTTTTTGTTTACACAGGATAGATAGAATGGACACTGCACTCTGAACAATACCCAGCGGGCAGACTTAATTCCGTAGTTCAATCTTTTCTGAGCAGAGTAACAAACTCTGAAGCTTTTCTTTTTTACTCTCATGAGACTGCAACCTTTTGAAATTAAGCTTTAAATAGACAGAAAAAATTATGCAACATCTTAAAAGAGCTTAACGAGGAGTTAATAGGCATCTTCTCTGATGGCTACTAGAATCAAGAGAAATTAAATTGAATCGATATTTTATGACACAATGAATATATTGTAAGTGAACAGCCAGAAGACAGGCATCTGAAGCAAATACACTTTGGTAATCCAGGGGCATTGTTACCCTGTCAAACAAGCAATATTACAGCAGTAATAAGTGGTACAGGGCATCATTTTGGAGCTTTCTTTTGTTCACTGACACCTCAAACTTCATATAACTTCACAGCTATTTTTTAAATAAGAGGAAAAAAATAAACCCAGAAGTCACAAAATCACAACACATTCAGAAGACTATCACTTTAGATTTCTATGACTTATTAAGTAGTAGGGTTTGCCACATATATATATGACTGAGGCTCAATTCACAAAAACAAAGATGTCATAAGTGCTTTCTCCTTAGTCCATCAGAACCTCCACAAGCAAATTATTCTTTTACAACATATCATGAAGCACTGAACTGCAATCCTGAAAAGCAAATTTCTAAAATAAGTGAAAAGAATTATTTTAAGACAAGATTTTAAAAGTGATTTAAGGCAAAACTCCATAATACATATATACACAAATTATAAACATGGTCTAGGAAAAAAAATCAAAATTCAAAACCAGTAAGACACAAGTTCCAGCTTCGTATCTTATTCAAAAATACTTTCTAGTTCTCGTCCCTTAACTCTCTGTCAAGAGTCTCTGCTTCCTTCCACAAGGCAATACTGTGGAAGGTGTAGATTGTGATTATATTACTTGCATACCAAGGAAAAGAAACATTTGGCAATGTGAGAACCATGGTCCTGTAAGACTCAGCCTGAAAACAACCCCAGCTATGAATTTTGAAGGTAGGTGGGGTCTTGGTTTCTTTTTTTTTTACATAACTGGCTTTATAGACAGAGAAAAAACCAATCACACCTGCCACAGACCTTCACTAAAGGACATGATATGGAGTCACACAAGACTGGTGAGGTGGGAAACAAGAGAGGTCAGTGTAAGAACTGACACAACAGGAAAAGGACAGACTACTACAGATGAGAAACTTCATGTGAGGTGCAGATTAAGTGTAATGAGTCTTTAATTATATTCAATATTATCAGCTCTTATCAGCTCTTTTGTGATCAGTCAAGACTGATTCCCTTTAGTGCCAAAACTTTTCAGGAGAGGTATTTACAACAGATATATAAGTGCTACTTATTGCACGAATGTTCCAAATGCTCAGTGAAACCCTGCAAAATTAGCACTGATGAGGGCACAGACATTTAGAAATTATGTAATTAAACTTTATTGATTATAGAGAAAAATCTGAGGTGACAACCACAAGAATGAACAGAGAACTTTCTAAGAGAAGATTAAAAGATCCAGTTCTGTAATCTTGCAAAAAGACCAAGAATATATAAAAACTGCTTAATGAGTGTATATGCCACAGTGACTAAACTGATAGAAAGATCACTTAGGAGGAAAAGACAACATACACATTCTCTAGTATAGTGTTGGAAATTATCAGGCTATCATAGAAATTGGGCTTTGAAACAGCCCTGAACTACTAGGCATACAGAAACCCACAACAAGCCAACTCCCCCAACACGCAAAAACACACTCACAAACTTGTCCTAATTTTGAAACAGACCATCATCTCTTTTTGAAATAATGTTAGTATTTTCCCATATATGAAAACCATTTCCTTCTTGCTCTAAGGATTTGCAAGCTATGTATGCCGTTGATTTGTTGCAGCAAATCAAAGTACCAAATCTGACACAATTCCACTGGAATTCTCTTGTTATACACTTTCATAAAATACCTGTATTTGGCTGTCTAGTTGTTTATTTCTGTGTGCTGTTTGGAGACTTCAGCTGCTAATAATGCTGACTTGTGGCTTTCCAGCTAACAAGTCAGAAGGTCCAAAAGTATCATACTACAACATATCAGCCTACAGTTCTTCAGCAGGTATAACTTCCACATTTCCCAGTACCAGTACAGCTAACCAGGCAAACTGCCAGGAATATTTGAATTACACATAGAGTTTGTTTAGAGAAACTAGAAATTGAGATGCAGAAGAAGAAGAAGAAAAAAAAACCCAACCAAACAAAAAGATCCCACCCCTCTAACTTTCGACATGTCAATACCTTGTGTGAATTTGAGCTATTTTTTATATTTATCTGTATTAAACATCAAAACCCACTGTGTACATACTACCCATTGCAGCAGGTGCATGTGAATTTAATACTTTTTTTCTCCTGGGACTGCACTATCCTGAATGTTTAGTGTTTACTATCATTAAAGGCTTACTGCATTTTTCTCCCTTTTTTTTCCATTTTGCTCAATTTCAATACATACATTTTTTGACATGTAGTGTAGTAGCTTGTTCCTGAATTTTTACTAGAAAAAAACTGACTGAATATCCTCTTTGCATTCCTTCAAAGTTTGAAGAGTCAAAAAAAAAAAGAGATTCTGGATGTACTGTGCACACTATTTCCACTTCTACAAAACCGTAACTGTCAGGCAGGGAAAATAAAATTCCTAGTCCAGAAAAATGAGCTGTGAAATTGTAAAACAGCTAGATGAAAAGGCAGTACATTTCAACATATGCATATAACTGAAGGCCAAACACAAAATAACTTCAAAGTATAGTAATACTCTATAAAAATATTGCTCCTAGTGTCTTACTGTCATTACAAAATGAAAAATTCCATTTTATAAGAGAGGTTTATACCTATAAAGTCTTCAGTTATTCAAGTATATCAATGACAGCTACTTTAAAGCTCCAATTGCAACAAGTGATCTGAAGCCATCACAAAACAACTTAAAACTGAATAAAAATGCATTTATAGTTCTTACTGTGACATTACAAGTGGAAAATGTTTCCACACTACTTGATAATCACTATACATACTACTAAAACCTAGCACTAGATATATTTTATTACATTAAGGTTTTGCTTTACAATACCTTCAATACCTTAAAGAGCACAATTTCCCCTTATTCAACTATGAAGTTATAAATATTTTTAAACCATAGAAGACTGTTTTACCCCCACATCTGCAGTCTGTTTGGCAGCTCTGCTAAATTTTATTTTGTTCCAAATCAATATTAAAATCAATATGGTCATAAAAAATCATATTTTAAATAAAATGGTTTTGTTTGTACATTTCCAGTCAACTAAGTTGCCTTTCAGACTGCAATCTTCTGAAGCAGAAAACTAACCTTCACATGTGGTTAACACAGTAAAACCTAACCAAGTACTTGCAAGTGCTGTTAAGAGTATATATCTCATTATGACCTTTTATTTTAAAAAAAGCAGACAAACATAAAAAGCCACAAAAATATTTCTCTAAGTGAATATGACCACCTGATTTTTGTCCTTACTTCCATCTCACCAAAAATGAAAGCACTGAAGAGAGCGCATAACTGAATACAGCCCATTAGAACAAATTACAAATGGACTGAATTTTCCTTTGAAGTTATTCCTTCATTTCACAAATAACAGACTTTAGAATATAAAAGAATTTAAAGAGAAAGCAATTCACAGGTTTTTCTCATATTCTTTGAAATTTTGTTGGTATTTTAGACCAGAATTACCAAATAGCTACAATTAAATAAGAACATATTTTGTGATTACCGAGGTTTAGTCAACCTAAAACTTTAAAATCACAATTTACTCTTCCACAGAATATTATATTCCATAGAATAATATTCTATAAAGGAAGTGGCAAAAGAGAATTTCAAAAAAGTCAAAAAGCAAATCACAACAACCGAGTAACTCACCCGCAAGGCTTCAATCACAAGGTCTCGCGCTTCTAGTTCTCCTTCCATTACACTCAAAAGCATTCGCAGTTCTGGCTTGCTCAGGTTATCCACATCAAACTCTCCTGTCTGTAAGAAACAAAACACTGATGAACACAGTGACTACAACAGTTACTGCAATTTTGAAATACAGATGTGTCAGCATCCATCCATAGTTGTCAAAAGTTGGTGTCTTTATTTGTACTACATAAAGTCAAAATTAATAGCAAATAGTCTGATTCTTTTAACTGAAAGTGAAGAAATTAAAGCCCTCCCATATTATATTGTTTCAAATTGTTGCAAGGGATCAGTCCTGCAAAGTCTTCTGAATGATAAAGGTGAAAGGGTAAAGCAGCTAACTTTGAGACTAACAGTTCCCCTGTGCAGCTTCATAGAGGCTGAAACAATTCCACAGACATGAAATAGCCCTGCAGGGAGGAAGGCAAGTGAGGGGGAAAGGATCTAAACCACTGTGCACCTAACACACCTGTGCAAACAGCTACCACATTCCCACCATACAGTGTGCTGAATGCGAATTTCTGAAGAACAATTTGTGAAAAAACACGAAATTTTATGTGTATGCTTTATTTGCAGGTTCATTTGTTTGGCTGGAGGGAACAGTTCAGGTTTAAGAAGCACTAACAAACAACAGTTAATAGCAACAGTATCTTTCCATTCCACAGTTGCCAAGATTAGTGTTGGTCTGACTGCCACCCTGAGCAAGACAGGAGAATGAGTTTACACTGATGAATAAAATCATTGAGCACATATTCAGTGTATACTGGGAATACCAGTATGGCTTCTGTAAAACCAAATTCACCTCACAAACTGGTACAGTTCTGGAACAATGTCAACAGGCACATGGTAAAATGGATCCACTGGACGCTAATGTATTTGAATTTTCCACAAGTTTTGGACAAGGTTCTGTATCTAATATTATTATACAGAAACTCCTATCTAACTGCATAGGAATAAAAGACACTCCATGGATAGGAAGCAAACATCATGGGTAACAACCATGATGGAAACAGGCAAGCATGGGGCACCTCTGGGACCAGCCTTATTCAAGTTCTTCATCAATAACCTGGAAAAAGGATACAGAAATGGCAGAGACAGCTATTTCATGTGGAAGTTGGCACAAAATTCTTCACTTACAGGTGAACAACCTCATTTTACCACTATATAAACCCCTGGTGAACCCATATCTCAAGTACTGTATAAAGTCTTAATTTTAAAAGTGTAGAATTGGTTAACTAAAAGAATGAAGAGAAAAGGAGTAAGTACTTTATGATGAAAGACTACAAGGCTGGAAGTCTTGATTTTGGAGGTGTGGTGAGGGGAATGTTATAGTAGTCACAAAATCACAAAGGTGGATAAGATTAATACAAATCTGTTGTTCACCATTTGCAATGCTAACACAACTAGGCACTTAGTGAATTTAGAAGGGGATTACTTTCAGGGAGAGAAAACAATTTTTATTCCATGTGCTAGATTCAGCTGCCCAGATTGATTTTCAATATGCTATTATTCCCTGTAAGGTTAACACTAGACTCCTAGCTATGATGTAGATGTGTTTATTAGAAAAGCCCTGCCATGCAAACACTCAGCTATCTTCAGTATGAAGTAATCTGTTGCCAAATTAGGTGAGCAGTATACCTGGATATACTGTCTATTTTCCCTGAAGCACGTAAAACCTAAACATTCAGCTACTCAGGAACTTAACTTCAGTACAGAAAAATCCAATAAAAATTAAGGCAGTACAATTTCTACTTTCTCAAAGCAAGAGGATGGCAAACCAGTTGTTCTTCCCTCAGGCTAGAAGGCCACAGATCCAAAATACCCAAAAGCTATATCTGTGTTTGTATTACTATGTTACACTTTTACTTTGCACTTAAAACACACAGAGGTGCACAAATGGCTAATGAGAACTGTATGCCAGAACTTCAGCTATTTACATTCAATGTATGTTGGACTGAGCTTCCTCATTTAGCTGAGCAACACGGATCAACCTCCCTGCTCAAGCAGCTCATCCCAGAGCACACGGCACAGGATTGTGTCCAGATGGATCCTGAATATCTCCAGCGAGGGAGACTCCACAACCTCTCTGGGCAACCTGTTCCCGTGCTCAGTCACCTGCACAGTAAAGAAGTTCTTCCTCATATTCAGGTGGAACTTCCTGTGCCTCAGGTTCTACCCATTGCCTCTTCTCCTACTGCTTGGCACCACTGAGAAGAGCTTGGGCTTCATCCCTTTGGCATCTTCCGTTCAGATACTGATTGACATGGATGAGGTCCCCTCTCAGTCATCTCTTCTGCAGGATGAAAAGGCCCAGTTCCCTCAGTTTGTCCTCATAAGAAATGCACCAGTTCCCCTATTTCTATTAAGCATAAGTTAATTTTTGTTTTGAACATGGGGCCATCCATTCTAATCAGAACTTTAGCCTGAACAACAGTTATCTTCTATTTTTGCTGCCTGGGTCAGCTATTCCTCTAATCCAAAAAATACCTCTTACTCTCCATGCCAGTGAATCAAGAGACACAACCAGTTTCTCGGAAGGCTTTTTTCCAATATATGCTGCAGCAGCCTCTCACAGTGCTCCTCACAATTCTATATAATGCTCACTGATCTAAGGACATGTATAAAATGAAAAGTCACTAAACTTACACAGCTCCTCTTGTAATCCAGTGCCAGTAGAGTAGATTTTACCTTACAAGCTGCAGCAGTTTTCACTCTTGGCACTTCTAATTACTAAATTTAATTCAGTCAGATATAAGGACCCACTTATCCACCATCCTTCTTCTGTGAACCACTTCATAAAACCTAATACCTCAAGGATAGGAGTTGGTTTCTTCATACAACTTCCTTTATAACAGAGAAAAAAGTCTCCATTGTTCAGACGGAAAACTAATGCAGGGATATATTTTTTCCAAAAATAGAAAGCAAGTAGTATAAAACATAATATTCAGTAACGGTCTTTTAAGTTGTCATTCAATGTTTTATCCACTGCATTATCTTTCCATTCTAATATATGCTTGTCTCTTCTGCCAAAAAAATAAAATTATTAATAAGGCACTCAGGGCTTCTGATAGCCAGGGATGAAGTTAAGAGGGGCATCCACAAAAATACAGTACATGAAAAAAGACCCTCCTCTTTTGCCCACATCAGTAAGTTCAGTCTCTCAGGAGGTATAACACAAGGCAGCTCTTTGTCAAAAGACTGTACATCACAGGTGAAACATCTAATATCTGCAGTCTTTCCTGAGATACATAAATGAAAACACTCTTCCATTCTTAACAAACCAGAGACATTCTTCAACATATGTGATGCAGTGATGAGATTTTTAACTAAGCAGCTGATCAAGCAATTACAGTAAATTTTGTTTAAGTATGCACCTTGAAGTAGAGCATATGAAAAGACAGCAAAAACTAGTAGTTATGAGTGCTCTCTGGTAATTTATGGTTCAATATAAATAAACACAAAGAAATGTTAACAGAAAGACATTCCAAAGAGATATTCAACTTAGTTTTTATATTTTTAATTTTAAAACCATTAAATAGGAACTAGCAAAACCACTTCATATATAAACAATTCTAGCATACGAGACTAAAAACCCACTTACCCAAGCATCTTATCCCATCTCCTCTCTCAGCTAATAAGGGATGCCTTGAAATCAGCACTAGAACAAAATAAGCCCATAATGATACTTCCCAGAAATACTCTCCCAACCTCCAGCAATTTTCAACTTGTTCACCTTCTAAGCCAGAAATTGTCATTTTGTATGTAGCAGCCCTCAGCTGACATATGTTATGAACCTGTCCTCTTACTTTTTGAATCTCTATGTAATTTTAGCATCCACAACATTCTACAGCACAACTACACATTTTATGTAGAATCACCACCTTTGCTGTCAGTTACTTTCGTCTAATGTCTTCTCATTTTAAAGTATGAAACTGTCCACAATCAACCAGAAGGGACACACAAACAGGAAAAAGTGCTTTTTAGGACGAAAGAAAACACCATCATTTTTCTGGTCTTGTTTATGAATAATTTTATGCTCACTGAGGCTTTTTTTCTCCCCCAACTTTATTTGACAAATTCTGAAATTGGAATGACTCCTTTTTTCACAGTACTTTAAGGTCATCTTCAATTTGTTCACTATGAGTAAGCAACATCAAATCCATTCACACAGGATAAGAGTGTGCTTGGCAGTCACTGAAGATGCTGCCACATCTCCCCATACACACCTCTGAATCAGCACTCATGGAGCTGCAACATAGCCTACCCTAACTGCACAAAAATACATAGTTTAAAGGCCTAAAATATTCTCAAGCACAATTGTAACAACGTCTTTAAGATTTGAGTAGATAAAGCATATGATGAAATAAAACTATCCTCCCTCTTGAACACTCCATGCCATCTTCTAGGGATTAAGATGTCAGTCATGGCAGGCTTGCCCTAAGTTCTTATTCAGAGCACTGTTTGGCCAAGTCATAGAAAAAACTGCTGTTTAGATCTAGAAAAGTAATCTTCCTAACATCTTCCAGTGGAGAAATAAGTCTTAGAACTCCAGAAAATAAAGACTGCATTAGTAGCTCATGGCATATGTGTCATCTCGGGTTTCGCTGGAATACCTGTGGCAGAGTGCCAAGCTGTAACAATTTAACCATCAATGTAACAAGTATGTAACCAAGCCAGCCATTGCATTGGTTTTGTAACAGAGATACAGGAATATGTTGCCCAAGGAAGACATTTTGTATACACAACCAAAACACAAGAGAATTTTTTCTCTACCTCTTTCAGATTTTAAAATGTTTGGTTTATTGGATCTATAAGAATAAAGCACCTGAAAAAGACTACTTCAGTTCTCTATGTCTCCAAAACTCCACGTTATTTTTCATGATCAGTTTTGTAAGGGGTGTATGTTGCCTGGCAGCAAGTGCACTGACAATAGAGCAAACTGCTAATTAGCTAAAACTCATTCAACTACCTGCATGTGCATCATAAAAACAGTACAGGCAAAATTATACCTGCATTGCTAAAGACAAAATAAGCTCTGCCAAGCCAAAAGAAAGAAAAATCTATCAATTCTGAGCAAGAGAAGGGCTACTCAGCGTGACAGCACAGAACCTCTTTCTCATGAGAAAATCTATCTGTTTATGGTAAACAGAAGATAAGGTGTTCATAGCTCCTTTGGGAACAGGCGAGAATGCCTGTGGCCACTCAGCCCCAGGGGGCGGAGGGCTGTGGCCAATCCCAATGAGCGTTCATTTTGTATATAAAAGCTGCATTTAAATAAATAATTCCTTTTTTCTCAGCAATCTCTCTCGTATGCCTCTTGTTTCAACATCGGGTCAACAGCGACATCTCAGAATGGCAGTGATCAAATTGGAGAGGCATTTTCCCACCTCCATCACCTTTGGAAAAGATAGAAAGAAGATGAAGTTGGAAGGTCACCATGAGGCGCAGGAACATAATGGAGTCTTTCTCACATGCAAAGCAATTTAGAGTAGAAATGGTAAAAGTCTTTACAGTTAAATGCATCATGCCACTCAAAAAAAAAAAAAAAAAATTTATTTCAAGATTGGCAGTGCCAATACTTTGGTTTGGCTGACATAGCCCAGCTGATAATATTGGCAACCTCAGGAGCTAAAAGTGCTGTTTGTTGTGCTATCGCAGCAACTGTTAAAAACTCTGCTGCCTTCAGCAGAAGCCTGAAGAGATAGGTAAAGTGTAAAAGCCACAACTTTGTACTTTCCCTAAACAGAACACATGCAAAGAACAAGTTAGCTGTGAATTAATCACAAATGACCATAGAAAACAAGTTCCTTCTTGCTCAGAAAGCCTTTTAAAACACGGAGCTGGGTAATAACCCAGGACTTGGGGAAGGAACCTGTGGAGCATAATTGAGGGCTGAAGTGAAAGGGTGGGAGTGGGGAAGGGAGGAGTATAAAAATGGTGTACAAGAAGACACATAGGGAAAAGTTGTCAAAAGTAAAAAAATAGTCTTTTCAGAAGGGAAGGGAAAGGTACATATCTACATTTATTACATATTTTAAATTGAGTTCCAATCAACACAGCAGAAACCTCTTGAGGATTCACAAAGCAGACTTCCCAGATAAGGTTCTAAAAATAAAAAAGGTTTGCTATTACTTATTAAGCTACACAAAATAAGTATTAAGCTATATAAAATAAGTATTCTAGTATAAGGATGGCCTCACATCTGCCAGACCCATGAAACAACTGCACCAGAGAAACACAACCATGATTCATATGTTTTACAACACCAAGTATGTTTTGCAGGTACAACTCATCTGATCAAGTATAAATATCTATTTTGACTAAATCTCTTTAGTTTCCTATAGAGAAGTAATTAGTGTGATTTGAAATGTCCCAGGAACCAGAGATTGCTTTTTTGGGACAGGCAGATTTGATACAGAACTTAGGAGAATCACCCATGCCAATTGGACTAGTAGGAGAAGTGCAGCTGGGATACCCCAGAGCATCACATACGGGCCACTAAAGGTGAAAACATAAAGGTGCATGCCTTGTATGTGTGTATGTAAGTGAGGTACCTAATGGTGCCAGCTATGCAAGCCAGGTACCTGATGTCCCTTTATTTTCAGTGGAGAACTAATCAGTCAAACAGACAAAAAAGCTATTCAGCTAACCACCACCAGAACTATTTGCTCATGGCTCCACTGACTGTAATAGGATATTAAACATTGTGCATACACACAGGCACCTAAATATACGTGCCTTGAACTCCATTCACACCTCCACCCATACCTTCAAGAGTCAGCTGCCAAAGACACTTCACTCAAAAACAGTGAAGTTCACAAACCTGTTTCTAAAACAGGTTATTCCTTCTAGCCACTTGTTTTACCCCACCAACTATAAAAGGAAGTGGGTATGTGGTCAAGTGAATCATAGCCCTTTTCTAATAAAGAAAACTGCAAACAGAGAGACTGCTAAAAGAAGTGGTTATAATATCCACATAATATTCATGAATACTTCAGGGAAAACCACATTTTATTGCTTTGGCTGTGGAAGGTTTGTTCTTTTTTCTGAAACTAGGGTAAGAATCTGTGATCCCATTCTTCCCCAGAAATTGTCTGATGCAAAAATACATGTCCATTTCCCATCACATCCATGATGAACTTAAGAAGTAATATATAACCTTTAGCAATATTTTTAGAAGCAGGTGTGAAGGCAGAGAAATGTCTTTCAAGGAAAAGCAATGTTGTTGAATTTGCTCCCCAACTAATATGGAGTTTTTTGCTGAAGAGAATATCATCTGATGTTAACATTCAAGACTCATAAAATTTCACTGTCATACCTAAGGGATCATGAGGGTACTGTATATACATTTAATTATACCATCCATTAACTCAATGAGTTTTATTGGATTGTTCACCACAAGAAGTTACCCACTTATTCTGCCCTCCTCAAGCATAGCTCCCCAGCTTTCTGGGTTTTTCAGGTTTTCTTTAAAAGGTGTGGGGGAGGTTTTGGTTCGCTGTTGCAGGCTTTCTTGGCTTCAGCTAACAGCAAAACTTTTAACAAGGTTCAACATTAACTATAAATATACCTCAGAGCTGGGAAATTTATTTTGGAAACAACAGAAAAAAAAAAACCCCAAACAACAAAACAAAACAAACCCACCCCCAACCCCTCCAAAATTACTAAGATGCTGACCTTTACACATACCCAGATATTGTCACAGCTGTTAAAACATTTCTGCAATCTATTAAAAGCCACGAAGGTACTTTGTAATTTTTTCAGTGCAAGTTCGGTTTCTATATAGATTGAGGCCCACAAATCTATAATCATGTTTAAATTCTTACTTAGATTTAATGGGCAATTTCTGTTCAGCAAGTTGCTTTCAAATAAGTCACTTCTAAGGCAAATAGTATATGATTCGATACAGATATGGGTACACACTGTTGATGCTATCTCTGTTTTCCAGAATTTTACACCTTACTTTCTGCTACAAGAGAACCAAAAATCCATGCCCGAGAAAGGTTTAACTCACATATCATTTGTACATACCAGTATGTCTTCCCTCAGCCTGCTTGACACCTTCTGGTCTACATGTTCAAGGATTATACAGGTGTTTTAAATCAATTGTTCCTTTTCTTGGGTAGGAGTAGGTGCACAACCAGAATGCAAACTGTCGTCTTTCTGAGATCTTTCCTTCCTGTCCCAGTTTCCATCTCTATTCCTATCTTGGTATATCTCCTCTGAGGCCACAGCAATGCTTACACAAATGAAGTCAAAGCAGTTGGGAAAACAACAGATCTTACTGCATCCTACAGCTTAGCACTTGCCATGCCACTTTCACATATCTGTCTCCAAATTTTCACCTCTGCACTTCACCTCTAATGACAGACAGTGTGACAGTCCACATTTGCAAGACTGCATTCAGCAGCGTTCTTTTCTCATCCCCAAAGATCTTCACAACACAGGAAGAGAGGATGTGCTGCAGATTGCGGAGTAGAAGGCATAGAAAAGGCAGTGCTGTAGTTTGGAGAAGGAGGAGGAGAGGAAGAAAGGAGGTTTGAAGTGTATCACTGCAAGATGGATTGAGACCAATCTCTCACCACAGAGAAGCAGGAGAACTAGAACAGACAGAACTGTGCTGTCTCTGCATGTCACCTGCATGCTGAAACCAATAGCATCACATATCCAACTAGAAGAAAATAACTTCTCTGAATGATAATGCTACACTGAAAACTTCTATTCAGATGAAGACAGGGTTGCTAAAGTCCTTTCGTAAGTAACCATATTCCAGGATGTAATCTCTTGTAAGACAAATAGTCTTTGCTTTTCAAGGCTACAGTCTCATTTTCTGCTACTTGTAGTTTTCAGATAAGAATCTTTCCAGCTGATCTAAATCAGCCTACATAATTGATATGATCACACCATAATTTAGCATTTCACTATATTGACCAGAATGGCAGTTCTACTATGAACATTCTTACAGATTGATAGATAGTAAATACAAGCTGCATATCAAATACCCCACAATGTCACCACAGCATATAATGGAATTTCTCTCAGTTTATATATATATA
>VZTJ01003939.1:324110-478564 GCA_013397795.1 Orthonyx spaldingii
TATATATATATATATTTTAGTATTGATATTTTTTTCATGTAGTGTAACTTTTTTTTACTGTTACATGACCTACAGCAACCCAGAGTGATCCTTTGGGGTATGCACACATTCTCCATGCAATTTTGCAGCAACATCCTTACTCAGTTTAGTGGAGTCAAGATTCCACTCTATCAATATCTGCTACATGTACAGCTTTACAGGCAGTAGAATGTACTGTCTTTGAGGGAAAAATAACATTTATACTTTTGATCACTGGTCATGCAAAATCAAACCCAAAACTTTTACTGAATAATTTCAACAAACTTCATGTTTGATATAACAGGCTTTTCATAGGTTTTGTAAAATCTGCTCTGAAGCTATAGTGTGTCACAAGCCAACTCTCTTTGCACAGCAGGCTGATGTTCAATGTTTCAACAAAAAGACTGTCAAATTGGATTATTTCTTGCTATTATATAATCATTATTGGTAGATATTAGGCAGATGGAAGTCATTCAAAGATGTTTTAAAACACACACATATGTTTTCTCTCAATTCTAGTCCAAATTGCACCAACACAATTTCAGTGACTTCAGTGCAATCATGCTGAGCAGGTATGAAAAAGGACAGAACCATTCCCCTGCCATTTTTTCCTCTCATCCTTACCACGATAAAAATACCAATATTTTGTGGAAAAGAAGTGATGAGTTTACCAAATGCTGTGCTTTATCCAAGGAAACTCGGAATAACAAGATTATCGTCTTTGTTCCTAAATGCAACACACTATAGAACAGTCTAGGCTTTTTCAGTCAAATTCCCTGGTGAATGTAAAAAAGGGAGGGAAGCACTTCCTTTTCTACAGTGCTTCTAAAAAGAGCAGAAGTCTTTATTTTCCAGTGATGTTATTCATAGTGTATCAAGACACAAGAACAGTATTTAGTATCAAGAAACCCTACTGTACTGTCCTGTGTTACACACCTTCTGTTTACAGCATAAAACTTAAACATTAACACATTACTATTATAAATACTGTTCCCACAGCTTTTTACTGCACCATGTGTGCAATCAGGATTCTGAGAAATGAAAAAAAACCAAAAAAAACCCCAAAACTAAACTAAAACCCAACAAAAACCCTAACCTAAAACTGTACCAAAACCAATACTTTGTTATAAGTTGAAGTTTAGTGTGACTTATAAGATAGTCATCTGAATGACTATAGTCATCCAAAAAATAAGTAAGATGATCCAATTCATAATTCTGTATCTCCAGTTTAAAGACAGAAAATAAAAGCTATTCATACGAACCCTTCAAAGGAAATATTTAAGTATTGTAAATGTATTTTTTAAAAAAATATTTTCATCACATAGAGGTTTCCTTTTTATTTTCCTGTACAAGAGATAAAATTAATCAACAATAAAATGCTTATACTGGTAAGGAAAAAAACATAAAAGGAAAATTAATGACTGATGGTTAATTATAAAGGAAAGCAATAATTTAAAAAAAATTTATTATTGCTCAAGTATAGCTATTATTTTTGTTAGGGAGAAACACACAGTTTACATCTTAGCATCATATTTTTTTTCAAAAACCCATATTTTAAGATCAGTGTGCAGTGAAGAGCTATCCCTCCTACCTTTCACAATGAGAACACCAAATTGCATGAGTGGCTTATACTCAACTGTCTAACAGGGCAATATTGAAGTGCTACTTGATTACAAGCCACTTGTTTGATATTTTAAAACTGAAAATTAAGGCAGTATTAATATGAGTATACTAAAGAATTCAGTATAAATAATTTTGGTCAAAACCTGGGATTTAAAGTATTTAAGTTTGCTTTTATTAATTCTTACCTTAATATTCATTTATGCCATGGTTATATCGTTTTTTAAAAGACAGTGATGTTATAAATATGCACTGTGTAAGGTTTACTTTTTTAAAAGAAAACTGAATTTCCACAACACTGCAGATTTTAAGACACACAAGGACAATTACATGCACAGTTGGTTTCAGATAAGAACTAATGCCTGTTTGGAAGGAAGCAAGACAATAAAAAATAAAATGCTAGCAGTAACCTAAATTTCAGAGAAACTAATGTCCCCTCCCTTCGGGAGTCATCGCCTTCGGGAACGACCCCAATCAGAACGGGCACCACCGCGGTTTTACTGCCCTGAACTTCGCATGTCGCTTTGAGAACGAGCAGCCACAGGCTGACTCTGGACCTGCGGCTGTCAGCCAGGCGAGTACCATGGGCTAGTTCGCGCCGGGAAGTGCCCAGCCAGGCTGGACCACGCCAGCTCTAGGATGCACCGGGAGAGGGAGAGCTGCCGGGCTGAGAGAGGTCTGCCGGGGCCCAGCAGAGGCGCAGACCGCCCGAGAAGACGAGCGCTGCAGCCCTGCCTGGGGGCGTGTGGAGCAGGGGAGAGGAGCCCAGCGCCGGCCCAGGGGAGCGCAGCCTCCCCTCGACACCGCTTTAGCCATCGGCTCGCACCACACCGCATCCCCCCGTCTCCCTCCCAGCCGCCTCACCCACCCGCAGAGAGGACACGCCGGCAGGGACGGAGGGAGGTCCTGCTCGGCTTTGGAGGATATTTTAAGTGGGGAGCCAGATCCTGCCCCTGAGAGCCGACTCGTCTCCACATCCCCGGCGCTCGGGACGGTGACCGGGGCCGGGGAAAAGGACGGTGCCCCCGCGCCGAAAACGCCTCACTGGAGGCAGGCGAAAGCCAAGCGCCTTGCGGGCCCGGCAAAGGGTTAACGAGCAACATTTCCCCCCGCCCCGGTCTGACAGGTCCCGCCGCCGCGGCCGCTGTCAGCACCCCAGCCCTCCCGGAGAGCCGGGGCGCAGCCCCCGCGGTGTGCAGGGAGAAGGGGGGCGGGTGCGGGAGAGGCGAGGCGGAGAGCGGAGCCCCCTCCGTGCCCCTCGCGGGCGCCGCATGCCGACCCCGCGCCGGAGCAGCGGGAAGGAACAATGGGGGAGAGAACCCGCTGCCCCCGCCGAGGGGAGAGAGGGAGAGCGGCAAGGAGGGAGACCCCGCGCCTCTCTCTGTTCTTGCCCGGGGCGGGACGGGGCTCGGCGGCGGCGGGTCCCGCAGCGAAGCCCGTCCCGCCCCGGGGGACGNCCGGGCCCCGCTGCGTCCAGCCCCATGGGGAAGCCTGCTCGCCGCGGCTGGGCGCACCCCTCTCCCGCCAGGCCGGTTACCGCTGCCGTGGCCGCCGAGTCCTCCCGCCCGCCAGCGCCGGGCTCGCCGCTCGCTCCCTCCGTCGCCATCTTCCCGCTGTATGGGCTCCGGCGCGGAGCGCGGTGCGGAGCCGAGTGGCGGAGCCGCCGCCAGGCGCTTAACCCGCTCCCCGCCGGCAGCGATCCCGCCGGCAGCGCGGGCGCTTAACTCCTGCGGCGCCGCCGAGCCGAGCCCGGCCGAGCCGCCCCCTGCGCCGGCTGAGGCCGGTGACTCCCGCCGCCGGGCGCTCGGGCTTCCCCACCCACCCGCTCCCCGTGCTCCATGCGGCGGCCCGGAGACAGGCGCAGGGGGAGCGGGACCTCGCCGCGGGCGGCCGACGCGCAATGGTGGCGGAGGGAGTGTCCCCGCTACCGCGCTACCCGGGCCCCACGCACGCACCGCTCTCCTCCCTGCCCACCCCCGCGGTTTAGCGGCAGCAGAAGGAAAGGAAAGGTTATGGATGGGGCAAAAAAATAATAGGGAGCTGCAGTGGGTTGGCTTACCTGATCAATGAGACCTTTAAACCAGCTGAAGTCTTTGAGAGAAGGGCGACTGCGACTTTTCCTTTCTGGGGGTGCTGACTGGAGGAGTCACCTCTCCCTCCCCCTCCCCTGTGGAGAGGTTTGGGGGAACATTTCTGCTGTCAGCCGTTATTGCTTGGCTGGCTTATTTTCAAGGCATATTTTCAGAGCCTGTGTGAGGTGGACACTCAGCCAGGCCCAGTGTTTTGGCACTTCTCAGACCCAGTGCTGGAGCCCATCCTGACATGGGGCTGCCCTTTGCCATTCCAGGTGGGTACCAATCCTGTTGAGGATTCCTGCCAGACGAAGGTTTTGTCTGCTGAGCTGAACCCACTACTACAAGGGTTCAATGTTCCCCACCAGGAGCACTCCGCACTGCCCCTCTCCAGGGAATATTCCTCACGGTCTTGCTGTACTGCTTTGCCCCTGCAATGGGGACCTACACCAAAACCAAATCTAAATGTACAGCCCTCTGGAACCAACTTATCTATTATAAACTGAATTTGCAACACTGTTTACTCTGCAGCCACATAGAACTTGCACTAACAGCAGGCTGCTTTGAGCCTTGCCAGGCTCCTGCTTTCACAGGGCTGTCTCAAGTCTGCTCAATTTGGCACCAGGACCAGACACAAAGGGGTGATGCCTTGATCAAGGACAGCAACTGTTCTTCAAAGCACGCTGTACCTAAGGATGCAAGTAAACCCATGCATGAACTTTTTCCCCTTCACATTACCAGAAGGGGAATTGACAAGTGATTCATAGAATAAAATCCAACTGCAAGGTGAACGCATGCTGAACAGAGTGAGCAGAAGGCAGTGCATAGGATCCATTACAGGGCACATAAAATCCAGTTAAACAGATGTTTTCTGGATTAGGGTTTGTTTTTTCTTTCTCCTTAAAAATGAGCTCTCCTCCTACTCAAGTTTTACACTTTCTATGACTATAGTGAGTGCTCACATCCCTTCTACCACCAAAGCTAAGAAACTACATTGATGACACATAGCCTAAGACAACTTGTTTTTCTCAGTTTTCGGCACTCAAATACCATTTAACTTGTTTAGGACAAATTGTTGCTTGCCTTCTTTATTGACAGCAAAGTAACATAATTACTCATAATTATTATTTATGTAATTTTGGAAGAGTATTTGCTGCTTTACCTTCAAGAAACTCAACAAAAGTAATTTGTTTCCTATGAACTCTGTCATACTCACTCCTCTCTAAAATGGATTAAAATACTGAAATTTTTAAAATTGTTTGAGGATATCTTTTCTCTTATTGATTCCCATCCACCCTTATCATTGCCAGTATTTCCCTATTGCAATAGAATCATTTGCTGTCCCTCACAGTTACTTAAGTGTCTCTCTGAGTTGGTACAAAGTATGAACCTAATATATTGTGTAAATAGTGTTTTTTAACGCCATCTGTGTCACAGCAATGATGTAGCAAAGACTGCACCATTTATCTCTTGCTCTGCTGAGATCATAAACTGGTTTAGCTGATATTTTATCAATTACCAAGTGTACATTTATCAAAATAACAATGAATATTATATTACTCATAACTTGCCATTTCAGACTTGAGAACTGATCTCTCTTTCCTCATCTGAAGATAAATTTGGAATGATTTCTGAGAGAGATGGGAGTGTTCAATCTCAGCCAGTGAAAAATTAATAGAATAGATGGACCAGCAACACTTCAGTTAAAACCCTATCTCCAGGCAACTAATATCCAGCGCATCATCCAAGTGCTGGAAGTAGTTTGACCTGCTGTTATGGTCAAAAAGATGACAGACATGTTTTTGAAGAAGGAGTGATCTATATTTCTTCCTTAGGTGATGAAATGTATCATCGCAACATCTTTTAAATATTATTTGTTTTTGTAATTGTATGAGACTATACTGCGTGTTTATGTTTCTTTGCTCTTTCCCCTAACAGCAGCAACAAGGCTTATGGTTGGCTTGAGAGCACTAAAATCCATATTAGATATTGCCAGTCGCTGCTGGGAGTAGATTCTTGTGCTGCACAGCAACTGCTGTGTCATCAGTGATGGTGGCATGGTCCAAATGTTTTTGAGATTTTGCTGCATGAAGAACACCTTCAACACTGGGGATCATCTTCAAAGTAGAAGTTTTTTTCCTTGATTGTTATTACTGCATCACTGGACAAGGTCTTAATTATTCTCTGGTTAGTCGGCTTATGCTACTGACATCCTCTCCCAGAACTGGCTCTAAACTCACAGTAGTACAGCATCTACACACATTACGAATGACTTTAAATTGAGGGACAGCAAGACTTTGTGACCGCTGTCATAGTGCACTGTCATTTCTATGCCTGCATTATACAGGGCAAAACAGCTCTTCAATGCGTGTCCAAGTCAGAGCCCTTCTAGGAGAAGAAATTGCCTTTGCTTTTACAGACAATTTTATCACTACAGTAAGGCAAAGGAGTTGCTTTTCTCAGAGGAAGGTGGTCACTGTTTTACTATCAGTATGTAGCTGTCAAACTGAATGCAATTAACTCTTTTGCTGCTGTTCCATTTTTATTTGGCTTGAGTAACAGAAAGAAAAGCCCAAGCCTAGGAGCAGGCCTTAAGTATATTTCTTTCCTATGATTAGAGAGCTGGCACAAAGCGGTGGAATGTGTCCACACCTTACAGGATGCAGCTGCTGAAATGAATGGTGCTCATTCCCTCCATGAGCACACAACTGCTGTGACAGAAAATGCATGCCTTGGCTTTATATTGGCAGGGAAAAAAATTGTGTATCTCAGTTGTACAATGAATTGTGGCTTTCCTGCCTTGCAACTAACCATTTGCCTGGGAAAACAAACAAAAAAGTGTTAAATAGTATTTTATTTGCCTTTAAAAACAAACAAAAAGCCTGTGTTTCAATTTAAAGCAAGGAGGAGATGTTGAAGTCCCAAGATAAATTTTTGCAGAATATTAGATTTCTGAGAATAAGTAATTAATAAGTAATTATCATCAAAATCTTTCCAAAGCTCATCCTGCTGCAAACTTAAGACATTTCTTCCAT
Source organism: Orthonyx spaldingii (assembly GCA_013397795.1). Classification (NCBI taxonomy): domain Eukaryota; kingdom Metazoa; phylum Chordata; class Aves; order Passeriformes; family Orthonychidae; genus Orthonyx; species Orthonyx spaldingii. The sequence goes on from VZTJ01003939.1 coordinate 330,856, forward strand.
CACCCTCACCTAGGACTCATCAAGCCAAGCCAAACAACATAATTTAAATACTGCAGTGACTGCCTCTTCAGTGAACTTTGTTTTGGAGACCTGTATGCAATACAGAGCACTCTGATAACTCTGAACCATTAACTTGGGTTTTGTGAAGATGGGGTTGCGTCCTCTGGAAGATGGCACACCACTGTCCAGGTGAAATTCAGTAGAAAAAGAGACAGTATTCCAGACGGCATGTTGGCTGCTTGTGGGGATCTTAAAGTAACATTAAAAAGAAAGGCGGAAAGGAGGCAAAGTCAAAGCATTAAGAACAAAATAGAATCTCCAGTAGGCATGCAAAGAAGAGATGCTTTAATTGACTATGCAGAAGGAGCATAATTAATTTTTAAAAAAAGTGTTGGAATGGTTGATTTGTGAGCATAAATCCAACAGCATTGAATATTACTCTAAGCTAGTGATGTGATTCACATGACTGGAGTGTTGAAAACTGTCTATAATCTGCTTATAAAGGGACAAGTGCACAAAAAAGGGGGAAAACCTATCCAAATAGAATGTTCTGTGTGTCAGCATTACTGACATCTCAGGAAAGGTTATGTGAATGTTTATGTGTTGTGTTTTAATGTTTGAAACATAAAATGAAGTATTTCGTGCCTACTGCAAACCTCACATGATACTAAAAAACAAAATGGCAATATCCTCAAGTATCTTCTACAAAGAAAGAGAAAGCTGCTATCACTGAGGCTTTGCTTTGAATGACATCATTTTGCCAATACTGTAACATCCTGTAAATGTCTAAAAATTACATGTGACAATTCAAAAAGTTAACCTTGAGCAGGAGGATTCTAAATGAGACATCCTTTTAACACAAGAAGAGGAGAAGCTTGCTCCAACTGGAATCTAAAATTTGAGTGTTTGCTGTGCCTAAGTTTTAGAAATCTGAGCCCAGAATGGAATCTGGAAACTAAAAATGGGTAGGTACAGCTTGTGAATTTGAAACATTTATTTTAGAGAAGTCTTGAAGTCTGTGTTGTGCGAAAAGATCACACACTGATCTTCTTGGAGTTGAAATACGTAAGCTTTCCTATGAGGAAGAGAAAAATGATAACTCATTTGCTGTCAAGACAAAAAAGGAGTGAGTACAGCTTTTTAAACAGCAGAAAGGTGTAGAACAGTTAAAATTATCAAACTGAAAATGTATGAAAATATTCAGAAAAGTTAAAAGCCATATCTTATTTCTCTGTTTCATTCATGGGTACCAGTAAGGAATGTGAAGTAAATCCAGAAAAGTTTTCTAACTGAAGCAATAAAGGTGCAGGAATCAAGAATTCTCAGAACCAGTTTCCCTAAGCAGGCACGATGACTAATGTACTTCTACAGGCATCAGCACTTCCAAGCAAAACCCCCAGGTTTTTTTTCTGGACATGGGAGAGATGCTTGCTGCTGTGATCATATTGGCTGTAGTGGCAGGAGGCAGGAGAATTCATGCTGCAACTGCCAGACGTGGAAGAATCTGTTCCTTTACTGGCAGGACTTCTGCAGCGATCTGCGGTGCTGGGAAGTACACTACCTCATTTTGGAATTTAACTCTTTGCCCACGAATCACCACACCATGAAATTAATTTTTTTCAGTGATTATTAAATCACTTTATTGCAGAGTCTCTTCTCTTCTCTTCTCTTCTCTTCTCTTCTCTTCTCTTCTCTTCTCTTCTCTTCTCTTCTCTTCTCTTCTCTTCTCTTCTCTTCTCTTCTCTTCTCTTCTCTTCTCTTCTCTTCTCTTCTCTTCTCTTCTCTTCTCTTCTCTTCTCTTCTCTTCTCTTCTCTTCTCTTCTCTTCTCTTCTCTTCTCTTCTCTTCTCTTCTCTTCTCTTCTCTTCTCTTCTCTTCTCTTCTCTTCTCTTCTCTTCTCTTCTCTTCTCTTCTCTTCTCTTCTCTTCTCTTCTCTTCTCTTCTCTTCTCTTCTCTTCTCTTCTCTTCTCTTCTCTTCTCTTCTCTTCTCTTCTCTTCTCTTCTCTTCTCTTCTCTTCTCTTCTCTTCTCTTCTCTTCTCTTCTCTTCTCTTCTCTTCTCTTCTCTTCTCTTCTCTTCTCTTCTCTTCTCTTCTCTTCTCTTCTCTTCTCTTCTCTTCTCTTCTCTTCTCTTCTCTTCTCTTCTCTTCTCTTCTCTTCTCTTCTCTTCTCTTCTCTTCTCTTCTCTTCTCTTCTCTTCTCTTCTCTTCTCTTNCTCCCCTCCCCTCCCCTCCCCTCCTTTTTTTAAATAATCCATTGGTTGTTAAGCCTACTGTTTTGGCTTTTGCTCATTTTCATTATACAAAAAGTTAACTTTTAAATTGTCTTATGCTGCTGACATCCTATGAACAAAATTGGATCACTAAATGGCCCCCTGGTGAGATGAAGCTGTACCACTGCAAAATGCAGCACTGTATCCTCGAAAAAACTGGACTTAAACTGGAATTAAAATGATAGCGCACATAGTGGAGGCTGTCCTCTCTGCCAAAATCCTGCTATTGTTCTGAGAGCTCACTGTGAGTGCAGCACCATGTACTGGATTTCAGCACATGAAAGAGCTTCAAGAGGACCTTTACTCTGTAATTGTAGAAATAAAACCACAAGGGAGGTTAATCAACTCATTGCCAAGAAGGATGAGTCTCAGAAAGGTGGTAACTACCTTAGCACTTAGATAGAACATCTATATAGGGGCTTGGTAATGAAATGCTTTTCGTATTGAAATGCTCCACTAGGGAAAAATTCCCTTGCTAATGAAGCATTCCACTAGGGAAAAATTCCCTTGCTAATAAAACAAAACTGCTTCAATAGGTTGTTAGCTCCACCACTAAACTGTAGAACCACAGCCCAGGAGAGCTGGCTCCTGTGCTGATGACACAGAACAGAAATTATTGTACTGAGGAGTTAAATCCCACCTGGAAAACAAGCATTTGCTAGAATAAAGGAACAAATTTGTTTGCCTGTAAGAAAGTGATGCACTTACTCACTGATGTAACTCAACCTTTGCAACAGTTTATTTATACTCTCAAAATTTAAAAACATTCTTAGGGAAAGACAGGAGAACTCACTGTGTATGTGTGTGTGTGTGTGTGTGTGTGTGTGTGTGTGTGTGTATTCCATCAGTTGAACTAATGTGGTCACATTGCCAACACTCATAGTGACCTGAACTAAAGGTAGGCAGCTCATGTGTAAGTCCATGGTTCAAGCTTATGGGTAACAAAAGACCTGATGAATGTGTTAATTGGGGGAAAAAAACCCCAGTGAGACAGACTGATTGTGAAATCATAAGTAGAAAAGGCAAAATTAAAATTCATGTGACCCCCTGAATGTGTGCAAAATTTACTTATTTACATGTAAATGAGGCAGACAGAGGAAAAGCAATGAGCAGGAGAGAGATAACCCGACTAGTCTTTCCTGTCAAGCACAAGCATCTTTCAATGTGCAACTGCACTGAAATCTTTAAGTCAGGGATTAGGGACTCTGTCTTTGCTCTAATGTTTAAATTCTGGATATCCATAAGATTATCTTTCATTAGAATTTGGCTCAGCATGTCCCTCAAGATTGAGATGTCACTTAGATTGTATGGGATTGATCCCCAGTGTGTCATTTGCCTACCTTACTGGGAATTAAGCGGGAATGATATTTTAAAAATGAGTATGAACTAGCTTTGTTGCAAAAATAAAAAGAGTTTTTAGGCTCTTGAGTTTCATCAGCTCCCAAGTTTCATCAATAGATGACGGGGACTCTCTTGCCTTCTGTGCCTTGACAATTTCCTCTGAGATTTCAAGACTGAGCATGAATATAAAGCCAAAGCCCTACAGAAGATCTGCTGCAGCCAGAAATCTGTATGAATATAATGACTTCACAAAATATATTGGGAGGCTGAATAATCTTGCTCTGGGACAAAGGCAGAAAAAAAAAGAAAGTCAGTGGATTTGGAGTGAGGAATATTTACATAATATTTGATCTTTGTTATTTTAAAACAGCTACAAAATATGATTCATAGAAACCTAGGACTGGATTGCCAATCAGTCTAATATCTCCCAGATTCTAGAACACATATTACACAGTCCTGTAAATAAAATGATCACTTTAGCATCAGAATTTTGTGGCATTTTTTCCTATTGAAATAATGTTGAATGTGTTAGCATTATACTATATAAATTCTGCAAAATTTATGAAAAAATTAAATATGTCCTGATGCTGGTGACTTTTTCGTTAAGGGCTATTAAATAACCATAATGTTTTTCTGAGTCTGATAATATTTGGGCTGTTATTTTAATGCAAAAACAAAGATAAAGGAAAGGTCAGTGACTTGGTAAGGACCACAGAGGAGTTTGGAAACTGTAGCTGAGAAGGGAAATCTTGGAATACCAGTTTCCAGCCTCCTTCTGTTATTGAAGTGAACATCTGAGTAAATATATACATTTAATGAAATGAGATTTAGATGTCCCTGTGCCAAGGTAAAGAGATTGCACTGCAAATGAACTGATACTTAAAAAAATTGAGCTGTCAAGAAAGAATGCTTTTACAGCTGAGGAAGACTGCATTTAAGTGAAGCACATTTTTGCTACTCTGTATTGTAGATACCCTTGAGATACAACAGCATTTGTGTAAAACACTTCACAACACAAGTCCTTTTTTAAATTTAATGTATAGTTTGTCCAAAACCCAGTGGATTGTGAAAAACATCAGCACGACATCCTGTCACAGATGGAAAACTATTTCAATTAGAAGTAGAAATGAACTCACAGAAACACTTTTTTTGAAAACGAAATTGTTATTGGCAGATAACAAGAGGATATTGGTAGTATTTCTGAAGGTAAAAGGTATCCCAGAGTATAAAAAAATGAGCATGTGCAGAGTTTTTGACTTCTGTTTTATCCTTTGAAAAGGCATTTCAGACATGCGACCTCTTAAGGGAGATTTGTTTTGAAGAGATCTCTCTAGAAACAACCAGAACAGAGCAGCAGCCTAGAACAAAGCTGCTTCTTGCTCATGGCAGTGTGAATGGATCTCTCCCCTGCCTTTATTTGAGGCCTCTTAGGAAGCCTACGGGATGCTGGTTGCTAGGCAACGCCCAAAGCTATGGTGTGTATAGCATTAGGTATTAATTATTGTCATGGGCCTTTTCCATGGGAGATCCTGAAAATATGCAATTAGACACATCATAGGATAAGTACTTTTTCATTCTGATGGACAAGCACTATTAATCTGCAGAAAATACAGAATTTGACAAATTGTTCAAAGGTGGCTGAGTGTGCCAAGTCTAATATTTTCTTTTTGTTGTGATGCTGTTTTGTAATTGTAGCAAAGGGCTTTGAACAACAATATGGTTACAGTGAGCTGTTTAAGGATTCTGAACTAGAATATAATATTACTTAATTTGTTTTCCTGATTGAAGTGCCTAGCTCTAAACTGATCTTCACCAGCACTTTGTTTTGAGTAGTTCGGGTCAGTAGTTGAGCAAAAAACAAAAGCCTTAGAACATGAAAATAATAAAATAAAATATTTAATTGCAGCTGCATGTGGCAACAGCAAAGTAGAAACAAGCAATCCAAGAAATTAAATCTTGTGAAAGAGGCAAGTTTTAGTCTGGTAGTGTCTACCATGAGATAAGTTTCTGCATATCACCAATGACACTGACTTGTATTCATGGGAAAGGAGAGCTGCACTTCCTTCTCTAGCATTGCCTACCTAGCTAGTCATCACTAGCATAACGGCATGGTTATGTGGTACATTCCACTTTTAAGGGGATGAATACTGAGACCAGTTATGGCCCATGAAATTAAATGGGGTAGTCAAGAAGAGACTCCAGTTACTGCAAAGACAAATGGAATTCACACTAAGGCAAGTCGTTACTCAGAGGAAGCTCAATCAAAACATAAACAGCAGCATATTGGAAATTCCTGTGAAGTGACAGTGACAAAATGTAACCAATATCAAAGAAAATAAATTACTGTCTCAGGACATGAACTGAGTAATAAGAAAAATAGAGAAAGAAATGATTGGGCTTTTGTCAATTAATGCAGCTAAAACCAGTGCTAGTTATTTTCCAGATGAAGAAAGAAAATGAAACTGTGGATGGAGAGGCTCAAGGACACACTAATAAGAAGTTGTGTGATTGAAAATCTTTGTACAGAAAAGGATGCCTTTTCCCACATCTTGGATACACTGATATTTCTGCAGAAGGAGCACAAAATGTAGCAAAGGGGAACAGAAAGCACTTTGGCTTGTGTGACCTGTAGATGCGGCGCATGTTGGAGGATAAAACTCCCACTCTGTTTCCTGAGCTGTGTCCCTTTAGATGGATAAGTGGCAAAAAACTGTCATGAATATTGACGTTGGAAAATTTGCCATGGGATGCTTCAGAAACTGAAACACTTGTCAGACTGGTAACGTGCTGCTTCAAATACCCATAGAGCATGCCAGCCAGCAAACTTACCAGGCAGGCAACAAAAATGATACAACTGGAAAACGACCGAACCTGTCCTTTTCTGGTGGAGAAGTCCAGATATTCAATTTTGATCAAATGAGGGCAGAAGGCAAGAAAATTTCACAGCTGCCTCCATAACTGTTCTCAGCTCCCAAACATTACTGCCCACTTGTTGAGGCCACTGACTGTTTTTCTTTTCACTGCTTCCAACTGGAAAGGCATGAGGAGCAGTAATTTCATTCACAATATTGATAGATACACAGCTGAGACAAAATTGCTATCCTTTGGCCATTCACAGTGATAAATGTTCTTCCTTGAAAGCTAAACTAGCATTTTCTGAACCCTGTTTTTCAAGCATTGCATCTTACTAGTAGTATGTGTACTTTTCAATGAAGTGATATGCTAGGGAAATCAGTTATTTTTTAAATGAAAAGATTGTTTAACAAAAGCATACTGATGCCAGAGAAATGAAGAAATTAAATTAGTGTTCCTAAAAAAGAAAACTAATGTATTGTAATTTTATAATGAATGTGAATGCATATATTGCTAGCATCCAATTGTTCAAACAGATCTGGGAATATCTTTCTATCAGCAGAGATTTTCCTTTGGTAGCCCTTCCAAAGCAGGTGGGTTTGCTGTCACTGCCAAATTCTGAGGAGCCAAGATGTACTGCATGATAGCAACCACAAATTTTAAGTGGGCTCGGGATGTGTGTCTGTACTAGAGCCCGACCAATGCAATTTGTTTATACGACAGAACTCACACAGCAACCTACAAATAAGTGTGACTCACATCCTGTCTTATTTGTAATACTGATTTTTGACTACAAGTTGCAATCTTATGAAACTTCATAAAAACCTCCTCCTCTTTTCCTGATACGTGTTTGCTCAATGTGTTTGTCTTTTCTCTCACTTGTCTGATTTAAAACAGTTAAATGAACATGGTGTTTATGTGTTTTGATTTTCTCTATTTTTATTACATTTTGGGGTATTACTTTGAATTACTTTACACTATTTCTGGTCTTTTGATACAGTGAAATGGGCCTGAAGTAATTTATTTACTGTTGTATATCATGCTTACTGCCTTCATTTTTTTCATTAGAAATAGCTTGTATTTGTTTCATGATACTTTGATCAGAAGTTTTCCTTAGTCAGCTATTGTATTTAGTTACAGACTCTAACTAAAATAATCTCCTTTCCAGTTCAGTGTCTGTGATAGCGTTATGCTTAATTCAGTTACCTTTAGCAATGTTTTCTCTCAGACCGAGAGAATGAAACCTGTTGCCTGATTGCCCTGCAAGCTAGAAGCTAGCTTTGGAGGTGCCCAAATACAGCAGCAAAATCACCTTGGGTTAGGAATTTACATTTATGAACTTAGTTATTATGTGAAAGAGAGAGCAGGGGCAGGGCTTTTTAAGATTTTGAAGCCTCAGTCCCACTTGGTTGATATGAAGTTCAGGGAACCTGAACACATATTGTTCTAGGTATAGAGAGATATCACCTTCTTTTGTAGCCTTGAAGTTTGTCAGAGTTAATGTAAAAAAAAATTGTATTTAGTGGAGACCAAATTCTTGTCTGTTGTACAAAATAAACAACCAAAAGAATGAACTGCCAATGCATGCCAGCTGCAGACCTGACCCTGACCTGCAATTTGCTTAAGCCCAGAACAGTATTTTTCAGTGACCTATTAGAAAACAAAACAAAACAAAACAAAAACAACGCAACAAAAAACCTATCAAACATTTCAATTCAGTGTTCCACAGTACTGGGTCACAAGTGCTTAAACCACTTCTCCCCTCTAGTTCACTTTTTCTTGCAGCTTTACTGCAGGTTATACTGTTATTTAACAAAAACCCCATTCTTTCACAGCTTATTAGAAATATTACAACAGGGAAGATATCATTTGTTCCACGAGCTGAGAGGAACACAGATGCAAATGATAACTCCTACCTGCCCTGAAAATCCTGAAATAAATATTTTTATTCTCATCAGAAATGTTGCTTTGAGATGAGGCTCTGTAAAGTCCTTAAGTGTGTTTCTAATAGAAGTATCTTTAATAAAACAGCCAGCAACATTTGTGGCAGGGGTAGAGATGGGCTCAGGTTCAAAATCAAATAACCTTCTGTGAGGTTTCAAGTTTATTTCAGGTTTGTATTAACTGAAGTGATAGAATAATGACACTCAGTAGCTGTATGTCAATTTCTGTCCCCGCAAACTCATTAGCCTTCACCCCTCTCCCACATGCATGTTACTGAAGAGTAGAGCACAATGACCATTAAGGAATTCACTCACATTCATATTTAGCCACCATCATTACAAAATTGTGTGTTTTTCTAGTTGTCTTCTATTGACATGGAAGCATTTTCTACTTGCTTTAATTTCCTTTGCAAAGGCTTAACTCAAGATAATCTACACTTCCAATACTTTTACTGAAAACATGATTTAAAAGCAGAGGAAGTCACACATAATTAAATATACTCTCTGAACAACATCTGTGTTTTCATACTCAGTCATAGCTAAGCTACATTGGTGCATTTTGTATTACTGGAAGAACAGTAAATAATTTCTGGGGAAAGTTTTGTTTTCATCTACTAGCTGTCCCATTCAGTGACAAATTCTTCTTGAATTCCCTCCTTGTTTGGAAACAGAGGCCTCCTTTATTATATACACTCATAATCCAAGATCCAAGAGAACAAAAAATCATTATTGTACCTACTGAAGGCTAAAAAGACAGATTGTTGTAGACAATTGTGAAGAGTTTGCAGTACACAGAATTAGAAAAGCTAATTTGTCTGATTTACAGCTGCCTACCTAAAAGGTAGATCAGAACATGAGATCTGCCCTGTGCTATACATGTGCCAGGGTAAATAATAGCCAGGACTTCAAATAAAGAGGAACAGCAATATGGATTTTCTGAAGACTTTCGTAGTCTTATTTTCTTCCCCTTCTTTTTCTTGTTAAGCCCCTGGTTTAGTTTTTAGGATCCTGTACTTGTGTTTCTGTAAAACCAGCAAGCTCTGACTTTTTAGCTTCTATATCTCCTAGATTTTCGGTTCTGAGTGCTGTACTGAAATTGTCTTGCTTTTCCACCTATTTTCCTAATTAGTGCTTACTTATGCTCTGTTTTCCCAACATAATGCCACATTAATAATCAGGAACACAGTACAGTTTGTCAGACTTCTAAATATTCTGGCCATTTTAGAAACTTATTGATCTCACTGGTTGCATATAAATATAATGACCTACATGATGCAGGAATGAAAGAAATACAGTTGAAAATAATGCGCTCACTGACATAAGTAAACCATGACTGGTAGGAAATGAACCTACACTAGTGGTGCCCAGATCACTATAGAAACAGAATAATTTTGTGGCAAAATTCAAAATGCTAATCAGCTGAAGAGAGGCACAAAGTCTGTGAGTGCAACAGAGAAGGAAAGCAGCTACCAATGCCCCTGCTGATAAGGTAGTAAGGAATCCTGTCACTTAAAATACCATACCCATGTTTGTGATTCCAATTACCACACATGGGGGGAACCGAAGAATATAAAGCTTTTCATGTTGGATTACAGTCACTCACCCTTCTATATTTGTTTCAGCTCTACTGCCACAAAGCAAGTATTGTAAGCCTCATGTGATTGTCTGGAGAAGTTTGTGTGGTTTCTCTGTGTAGATCTGGGTTAAACCCTATGTTCCACTATGAATGTGGGACTACTCAGCCTCCTGTGCTTCCCTGTCACATGACATAACAGGAAAAGTCCTACATCCTGTATGGAGATGAAGAGATCTGCTCTCTGAACTTCTGTGGTGATCCATTCAAATGTGATATCATTGAGTGAAAGAAATGGTAGCTTGTCAAGACTGATTTTTCAAATCTGACAAGGATGATGGATTTTTTTCCCCAAGAGTTTTGATCATTTAATCTGGCTGATCATAAAATCACCAGAAATACAAGGTAGATATTCAAGAGGTTGTTTCAGAGGAAGATCAATCAAAACAATGTAGAAGAAAGTGGATGGACTGACTAGAGGTGAAGACACATTTTAGAAAGAGAAGAGGGATCTAAGTTTAGAAAGTGCTTACTCTGAGGAAAAACTGAAGAACAAAAATACCTGTTAATATTTTGTTGTTTTAAGTGATAAGTAAAGGTTAACTGTAAAACAGGGTTCCAATCAGAATGAACTCCTAGAAAGGCAGAGCAACTGGAAAGTCAGAGACAGCCAGCAATAGTTTTGGAACCCTAGGGCACGTGTACTAAAATGTCTTTATAAGAAGGTTTAACAGACACAAAAGAATTGTTTCAGAGAAGTTAAAGACAGACACTGTGCTGGACCATACTTGCTCTGAGTTAACCTGGATATTTTCTACTTAAATTTCTATTGTAAGCACCTTGACTTCTTCAGTAACGGAACACTATGAAATTAAGAATAAATGCTAGAAAATCGTCATTAATTTCCATAGAAATAATTTTTTTCAATATGTTGAGGGACACATCTTCACCATCTTCTAATAATAACTTCCAGTGATGGGTAAAATTACATATTTAAATAAAAAGAAAAGCAAAGACCCTTTGTTAGCTAGATGCACTGAAGACAGTGAAGGACCCATTATCAGCTGCTACACAAACAGCCTGTTAGTACACAGACTGGTATATGAAGTAGAACTTTACTCATGCTTTCATCTTACTCTTCCATCCTCTCCTATGCTCATCTGGGTTCCAAATTTAATGAGAGTTAGATCTTTCCAAAGAGAGAGAACACTGATATGCCTCTGTCATTTACATGTGGCTGAGCTTTCTAGATGGCCAGAAGGAGTTCACAGAGGTTTGAGTAAATAACTGGAGATTCAACTCTCTTCCTTCACTGTGCAATAAGGTGAATCTCAGCTGAGTTCTGGCCAAATGTGGAGTACAGGTAGGGGAAAAAGCTTCCCTTTATATCATCTAATTTGATATAACAATATTATTTCTAGAGCACTACATAGAATATTATCATTTTGGAGATAAAGTGTGATTATTTCATTATAGTCTGAGTTGTCTTCCAAAGGAGGTGGGGTACTCTTTTATATAGGTAGTCTGTACAATTAGCTGTCTTTTTATTCCTTGTGTAGAAAAGCCATAATAATATAATTGCCTGATGACATTACCAAGGAAGTCAGCAATGTCCACTCAACTGCTTTGTCACTTTATTGATCTACTTACTTTATAAATGAATTGTTGGGAGGGCTTGTTGAAAGGCAGGTGGCACAAATGCGTTCCAGTGCTAAGATGTCATTTATGCACAGTGCTGAGGAAAAATTTTTCAATGTGGAAAAAAATAATGGCTAGTGGTAATGTGACTTGACTTCCAATTACACAGCATGAAGCTCATCACTTGAACTGAATCAGAAAAGATGCTGCCTGCCCACATCATCCTTTGATACTATTAAATCTAATAAGAATAATTGCAAGTCTAGGAATGCTTCCAAGTAATTTTGCTTAATGATCTTAAACTTTAAGGAAGGGATGTCCACCTATTGCTTAATTATTTAATCTTTTAAAGGACATGTGCATAACACAGGATCTTATCTGCCCATCAGTACAACTCAGCAGGAATATAACTTTCTAATTGTTCTGTGCTGCTTTCCCTTTTGGCTTATGAATCCAACCAAGGGCTGTTACAGCCTGCTAGGACATTGGACCTGTTCAGAGAGGGAATCACAATAACATTCTGTAATTCATCTGCCCTTGCAGATTACCTTCACTGGCCAAACAAAATAGTACACAAAAAGTAAAGTACCTTAACGGCATGGGGTTAGACTTGTCCCAGTCCTGTGGCTTCACTGATGGCTGAGGTGAACTTCACTGATGGCTGAGATGTCCAACCTCACCGCACGGAGGGCTGCATGCAGAAGCACTGATTTTGATCTAGCTGTTCTGTAATCATGCTTACAAGCCTGACATTATCAAATTTTTGTATATGCAGATATCTGTATTTATATATCTACACACAAATTTGCAGGTACTACATGTATACCTCAAAAATTTGAAAACTGAAAAACTTGCTCTTGATGACAGGGCTGGGAAGAGAGGTTTTGCTGATTTTTCTGTATCACATATCACACAGATATATGATCCAGGCATATATCTTTGTGTATTTTGTATGTTGATATAAACACACTATATATTAAAGACCAAACGTTCATAAATTACTATAAGCTTGGATATGAATTTCTCTAAATTCACTCCTCTGGATGTTCAGGTGGTGGCACAAATTCTGTGTGAATGACCATATTATGGGGCTATTCCAGCATGAAGGGATGTATTTTGTCTTGTTTCCTCTGATGTTTTTGAAAAATTTCAATTTCAACCAGACAAGGTGTGGGGGAAGACTGAGAATTCTGCAAGACTGGAAAATCATTTCCTGTTACGTTCTTCCATACTCTTGATTCAAATGCATGGAAATTAGGAAGCAATGTAGTTACACAAATTAAGGCAACAGAGAATCAAGCCATAAAATCAAAATGGAAATGCAATGAGCAAGGTAAATTTTAGTCACACAACATAAAAGGTATGCAATATAGTCCCAGACTGACTTGTCTGAACAGGGAAAATGAAAAATGATTGTTTCATTTGACATTTCTGAGATCCCTTTGAATCAGCATTGTTGGAGTTGTTCCTGAAGTTGTTACTGGGCTTTCTCAGTCCTGCCTGCTTAACAGCAGGAAGGCCCATACTACAAGCCTAATTGTCTGAGTTCTGTCGGGATTTCCAAACCATGGACTCTTTCTCACTCCTGAAGTTCTGGTAAGTATGGTAATGCAGGTAATCCACAGCCAGTGGAACTGGTGAAGCTGGGTTTCTTATGGGTCTGTATAGTATATGTGAATCAAGCACATCCCTTAAAATACTCTCACCCCAACACACTCAGCTCATCTTTATGTCCCTTTGCCTCACTGCTGGGATACCTATCATCCTCTGAGCTTCCCCTGCACTACATGCTGCCTCCTCCCAAAGCCCCATGCCCTCCCCTCACACCACAGCTGTTCCCCAGCCTGCTGGTGCTAACATAGCTCTTCCCACACCACCACTTCGCACAAGTTCAAGCTATTTTTTCTGCTTTTAGCTGTATAAAGTAGCTGTATTTAGCCTGGTAAAATGTGGATGCTAACTGGCCAGTCAGGGCATGCCTGCTGATTGCCCAGCTGGATGCTGCTAAAAGGATCATGTTGAATTCTCTGCCCTTACCTCAGAGGAAGCACCAGTAAGGTCTCTCTCCTTTAATCAGCATCTATATTTCAGTGTAGACATTTGTAGTATTTGAGATCTCTAGCCATCTGCTTTATGGGGCTGAAATTGGTCAGGGAGTACCAAAAATAATGAGCAATGACTGGGGCGGGGTGGGGGGGAAATGCCTGCCAGACAGCTAAAAGAAGAAACAAAGGGTGTAATGTTGTAAATTTCACATCCTTGGAGAGATAGGCTAGAAAATAAAGCGAGTATGCCTCAAAACAGACAAAACTAAGTCTACTATATCTTCACAGTTGCTTAGGAATGATTCTTTGGCTTTGCTACAGGAGCTCTGCAGCAGAGAACAAAAATTTAGGGAGCCAGTAGCTTATTTGCAAATAGAAGTGAGGGCTGAGGGCAGATCCCTTCTGCATTTTTTTGTATTGATGGAAGGATAGTAAAGTGAACCTGCTGCCGACACTGCTGTTCACCACTGTGTGATATTTTTTGAAATGTCTCATTAAAGCAATTGATCTTTTCTGTAAGCTTGAAAAGAGAAAGTTTATTTGCCACAGGACCCAAAAAAACCAAAGACTAGGTTGTGTCTTCAGGGGTAGCTCAGGGTGAAGTCTACCAGGAGCATCCCTTGGAGGTGGTTGGTCTCTGTGCTCATCTTCTTCCCCTTGAACATGGGACAGGAAGAATTATCACAAATATCTGAATCTGGTAGCTGCTCTGGTCTCACCCACATGGGAAGGAAATAAGGAGATCTTGCTCTTGCACAGCAGCTGGAGCCCAAGCTGAGAAGTGCTTCTAAGGTCGGGAAGAAGTCTTTTCCTGTGTTGTGGATGAGAGCTAGGACAAGTTATGACAAAACAGTATAATATATGTTAATAAAGATGTTCTACAGCATTTCAAGTTACATTCATATTTTCACCTGAAACTAAATAATCTAATTTTCCATTATAAGTGAACCCCAAGGATAATTTCACTATTTTTACTGCAGAATAACTGCATCTCCCTTTTCATTTAGTGTTTCTTTTCCTTCTTTGTGTATTTTATTTCCTGATGTCTATTCACTATCTGGGCAGAACTCTGACATGTGAATTGAAGGGATGATTTTTCTATTCCTTATTCTTCTAACCTCTTCTAGAGCTGAGACACTATATTAAAGGATTTGCATTTAGAAACTAGAACATGCCTTTGACTGTGAATGCATAGCATAAACCTGGCACTCCTGCTTTCATTCCTACTGTGAAGAAAATTTCGGCACTTACTGTGAACCTCATGGATGTTAAGGGAGCTCTTTAGTGCTCTTTTCTTAAAATGTCTTCTGTAACAAGTGGAAATAGTCAAATGGTCGTCAAAATATTACTCTAAGATTTATTGCAATATACAAAAAGAAGAACACACTTCAAAAATAAAAACTATCACTTGGCTGGAAGAGAAACAGATGAAACAGATGGGCATGAATTACACAACTAACTAGAATGAAAAACAGACCCCAAAGTGAATTAAATGCTGATGGGATGAAAATGAAGCGCTTTTTTTTTTTTTTTTTTGCTGAAGTGAGAAAAGAGTCCTACTTCTAATGGAAAATTATTCACTCTGTACTGCAGTGTAAGACAAAATCTATCACACTGGAAGAAGATATTACTAGACTGCAAAAATACATGATCTCCCCAGTAGAATGGACTGTCTCACTGAAGGGAGAGCTACAAATAAAAATTTAAACTTCAAGCAGTTTTGAGCAAAAAAAGAATGCTTTCAGTATTTACATATTTAAAACTTTTGCTGAACACATAGAACAAATAAAACAAATTCTTTCAGTTAGTGCTACAGTTACAATTTTTTTAAATTGTAAACTTGCTATGAGATTTCATTACAGTTTTGTCTCAATAGATCTTTCTGTTATCATTACACAGTTGAGTTTTCAAAGTGTCAAATATTCCTATAGAATCTATCACTTAATCTTTGGCTTTCAAAGGGCAAGTGCTGTAATAAAACTGAAATTGCTAAATATCAGTTAATTCCCACAGTAATTATTTAAGTATTATTTATATCACTGTAACCCAGAGAGATCTCAGATGAGACTGAGGTAGATATTGTGCTAGATATTATCTAAGACTAAGTTTAATATTCTAAACCATATTAATCTAGCTCAATAGAGAATGAGCTACTTTATAAAGCATCTGCTATGCTGCAATAATCAGATTTTTGTAAGAGAAAGATCTAATTGTTCTGTGTGCTTGGAGCAGATGAGCTGCTCTAAGTTTCCAGTGAACTGCAGGAAAATGTCTTTATTCTTTCTGGGCAGCTGATGTAGTGCTGACTGGCAAATTGTCAACTGTACTTTTCTACGCATTGGTGAGCACGCTTCATTTTTAGAAAACTACAATATTTATGTTTGGGCTCTCACACATTGATGTTACTTGACTTGGGGACAACACAGATTATTACTGACATTAATTTTAAAGAACAGAACAAATTAGTAAGAGTCTTTGTCCAAAGGGGTTATATAGTCTAAATAAAGATAAACAGATGTACTAGGAGAAATTAAATATCTTCTTTATTTACTAGATGAGAAACATGAAGATTAAGAATTAAAATCTCTTTCTATGCAGGTCAGTGGGAATTTTGCCAGTAACAGCAACTGGATTAGGCTTTTACCCACATGGATGATACTGCAGAGATACAGTAGAGACAGGAACTGAATGCAGGTTTTCTGAGTTCTGGAACAGAAAAGGGAATGTGAGAACACTTGTCTTGATTGGAGTTTGGTAGGCGTGTGAGCTCTGGACTGTACTGTACACCACAGATAAAATTTATACATCAGTGCATACAACTGTTTCGGTCCCAGAACTGATATCTAGAACTTAGAAAGTGCCTTGGGGAAGGTGTTTTTGCTTCTGGAGGACCAGACTACCATTTTAGCAATCACTCCAGCAAGTTCATCAGGGTACAAACTGCAATGCATTTTTTACCATCTGGTTCTAATCAATCTTTGTGTGGCACCATGCCTATCATACACAGGTTCCCTGCTATAAAATGACATTCTACTGCACAGTGACTACTCATTATTTCAGTCCCTGTGTCCTCACAATGTCATGCAGTGCCTGGGGGAGTCTTATAAATGTATGTGCAACAAGGAGGAGCATGGTGTTTGTAATGGTCTACACTTCGTTACAGCTGGCTGTGGTGGGTTTATACACGTTCCCTACATTTTAACATCATTTGAGCATCCCAGAAGACATTTTTTAGCAGAGGAACGACCACCACCCTGCGGCACACAGTTTAGGATGGGGAACGAAGAACAGGAGGACGCAGTACTGATAGACAGAGAGGTGATACTAGTGGAGTTACACTATTCAGTTTTTCCGAGCAGACATTTTATTTTTACATGGGACCATGTTGCTAATGCAAAAAGTTAAAGAAAAGAAGTTCCCTTATCCACACTATACACTGTGTTTGTCCATGAATGCTACAAGTATGATGGAGGTTAGAATTTTATCTTAGAGCCCCTTAGTCAAGATTCCAATAAAATCATCACTCAACTCAAATATGCAAAATCTAATCTTCATTGAATGTCAAATACTGCAGACTGAGAAATTGAAAGAGAAACCTCAAAACTGTAGAGCAGTGACCTACACGTTAGACAAAAGATGAGATGCAATGTGTGCTTTGTGAGAAGCGGGAGCATAAATAGGAACAACACATAATATGCAGAGAACTATCCTTTTTGTTAGTAGACTTGTACATCTAATCATTCTGTAAATAGTGAATCTCACAAATATTTGAAAATTTCAGCATAGTGACTTCAAACTTTCATTTCCACCAAGGCTGTTTATTGCCCCTTATACACAACATTTAAAAGGTGTATAAAAACTATGGTCTGAATATATCCAATATAAAAATTTTATCCTACAAGATGAAAAATTCCCTCCAAGATTATGATACTTAAAGTTTCTTGTAAGGGACCCACTCTGGCCTCAGGTTTCTTATAAATGTCTGCTGAAATAACTGGGATTACAGTAGTATGAAACAGAGGTAAGTGAAATTATATGAAAAGCAATACTAGAGGTTTTGCTCATACAAGGGACTTTCAGATGCAGGAAATGTTCATAGATTTTTCTCTCTCCTCAGACAAAATTATTTTAATAAGATAAATTAACCGAGCACTGATTATACATAGGCCTTGCAGGGCCGTGCACAACACTGTATATTGTATTCATAAAAGGGCAGAATATTTTGGTACGCCAGACATATTTGCTGTATTTCCCCCAGTACTCTTTTCACTGGAGCTCTTTCTCCCCTGGTCTCACTGCCCTCTTTGTTCATATCAACTGCCAGATGCTTCTTCCAGAGTCTGCCCTGGACCTGCGGAGCACCCTGAGGTGGTGGCCCTCACATCTGTCACCATCTGGTGCCTCTCTTGCTTCACTGTGGCCATGGCTCTGATTGTAGCACACATCACATGTGCTTGTAGCTTACAATTCATGTGAATATGGGGGTTCTGGACAAAAAAGTCTCCTGTCTTCAAGTCATGTTTGTCTTAACCGCTTAAGATCCTTTGCTTTATCAAGATAATGTCACAGGGCAGATCAGGTTTACTCTAGGTTAAATACATAGAAAAGATTTTACAAAATCAGTTCTTGCTAACAGCCCTACAGAGGAGATGATTTCACAATAATTACACACATGTACCAGATTCTGACTGCCATTAAGGCATTGCTATGGAATAAATTTTCTATTTTATTCTCAGCAAAGTGGTCAGCTGCAAGGGGGATATTTTCCTTTGTGTTCTGTCTTATATTTCCAGTAAGAACAGAAGCTTGCTCAGAAGAAGAAGAAGCCTTTTGTTTCAATACTTTATCTTCTATAGCTACAATAGTTACAATAATAATTTATAAAGGCTGCAGAAATCTTTAATTTGTACTCCAAATATAGAGTTGACTTCAGCTCCTGAGGTAGCTATTGAATTCCAGGAGCAACCACCCTCATCCTGGAGTATTTAAGTCATTTAACTACATGATTCTGATGATGTTGCTACATGGGGTGGCACTTTATTCTGAAAAAGACTAAAACCAACAATACCCTTTGATCTGGTACAGGGCTTCTTGCAGAAAAAAAGTGCCTAGAAATGTATGGTTGTCTGAATAAATTTCTTAAGATTATGAAATTACCTTGCAGATGTAAATATGCACTTGCAAATATTGCAACAAAATTATGAATCCCCAGAAAGATTTTGCACGTGTGGAAGTAGGCAGTGACTGTTCATGGTGGGAGCAGTTATATTCTTCCCATTTAGAAAGTAGAGCTATTGGGAACATCTGAGCAGGGAATCTGTGCAGTCACTGAAACACAGCCCGTCTGGTCTGTAATTTGAAATGCACTGTTTTGTAATCTTGTGAAAATGAAACTCCAGGGAAACTAAGTACATAGCACCCACTTCACAGGCTTCCTAAGCATTGTCACATTCAACAAAGCCACTTTTGTTTTTCTGGGTTCTTGACTTACAGCAGCCTTTCCCTAAGCATCTAAAGTATTGTGAGAAGAGCAGAACTCAGGCAGAGGTCATCTCCAACTGGAGGAACAGAGGAGGAGGGAAAATATTGTTATGCAGGTACCCCTCAGGGACTAGTCTATTAACAAGGGCCTGAAATTCAAATTTCCAATTAGCATTCCAGCAGAATCTGAGCATGAAAAATAGCTGTATATCAGCTGAATAAATGGCATTTCTATCCTAATTGCTTCACAATGTTAAATATCAGGTGACCAGGTTAATGTAAGAAAATCTGCTACCAGCCATTCAATAGTTCTTGTAGAAAATATGGTTAAAGTTGCTGTTTACACTATATATGCATACAAAAATGTATTTCTCACATTTTATGTGTCTGATTCATTGATATACTTTGCTTTTCCATTATATACTTACACCCCAAAGTATTCCAAATGTGTCAGTTTGTAAATGTTAATATAAATAAAAGTTATATGCCTGTTACATTTGCAGTGCATAGGGAAAGTTAAATTTTAAAGCAGCAGATAGGAGCTTAGCACACACTGGTAGCCACAGGAGTTGTGCAAATACATGAAGGCTAAACTTCAAAAATAAAAAGCTTTCCCTTCCCTCATAAACGTTCCCAGGTAAAGATCTAGTTGTGATTTTCTAGTGTATGTAGCATTTGACCAGGCATTTGACCAGGCAACTGCACTGGGTTTGGTCCTGAAGGTGACAGGGAAAACACACTAGCTTGCACAACCAGGCAGACAGTGTCTGCATTCAAGGATATCTCCCAGGGCTCACCACTCTCATTCTGGCTTCACATCCCCCATGATTGTCCAGGTTTCAGAAGGCCGAGCTGTGGCAACTTTAGAGCAGACTTTGTCATCCACAGTTCATGTGGGAGGGCACTAAAAAGACAGCACTATTTGAAAGCTGGACCTTTTGTCTGCCACCAGTGCCAGTGCAGATGTGGTTCTGGTCAGTGTTCACCAGTAATGTTTTCAAGGGAAAAAAACTCAACATTCCTGTCCTGCTTTCTCATATGCAGGGAGGGAGAAAACCCAACCCAACCAACCAGCAAATGTAGAAATAGAAAAAACAGCAGTTCTTGAAAGCAGACTACCATGAATATTAATTAGGAATTTTGTGCAGAAATTGCACTAATTAAGTACTACATTCTGACTTCTTATTTTCTCTTCTGAGCACAGAGAAGACAACCTCAAATATATCCTCTGCTGACAATTGTGAATGTATAAGAAGGCTTTTACCATCTCTTTTTTCTTAGAGAACCTTGTGCAGAAGTCTGGAATGAGTTAAAAACCACAGTAAGATGCCATTCTCTGTCATTTGTGAGGACAAATGAGAGCAGTCAACAGGTGGTGTGTTGTACACCCAGCACCATGGCACAAAGGCAGACAAACCCAAAACTGGTCTCCAGACCATAGGGTGCCACAACATTTCTCAGGTGCAAATCAAGAGTTGCGCAAGGAAGACCCCTGACTTATGTGTGTCTGAGTCCAGAGTGATCATAGGAATTACAGTCCATTAAAATCAATTTTTATGAAGATAAATTTACAAGTGTTCATAGCTTTTGGGTCCCCTTCCTTGCTGCCAGTGCCCAGGACAGCTCATGGTTTGTGTTCTGTGGCAGGGCAGGAGCACCTGCATTGTTACACACACACAACCCATAGGTGAAAGTTGTTCATATTCTATTCAGGTTCTTATAACTTGTCCATCACATTGCTTTCTGTGAGCCCACTACAGCAAAGCTTATTTTATGGTATGTCAGATGCTGGCTTTTTTGCACATGTTATAGAAATGTATTTTTTGGTTTCCTCAGTTTGTATGTGAATGATCCCACGTGCAAGAAAAGGTTCCTAGTGCATGCTCTACTTGTAACCACATTAAAGAAACATGTATCTGCAGCAGCCAGGATGTGTTGTGATTATTCTGTCTTCTGAGGTTTTTGTGGTTTAGGTTTCAGTGAATTCCTCAAGGTTTTGCTCTGGGGTTTGGGGGGATTTGTTGTTCTTGTCTATTTTGCATATGAAGGAATTTTTAACTACTGAAATCTTTTGTCCACAGAGTCTTTCTGTGGAATAAAATTGTATTGCACTGACCAAAAATTTCCTTGCTGGATGCAAGAAGATGGATTAGATGGTTTCTTGAGATCCTTGCAACGTTTCATTTCTGCAGCTCGGTTTTTTTACTGGTGTTGGGGTGTGGGAGCCATAAGGGAGGTGTTGATCTGTGCTGAATGATTGCCTGTGAATTATAGTTTGTATTTTGCCATCTGGCTGACTGATAATTAGTCCATCTTTTTATCAAATGAATGGCACATGTCTTGCTTTCCTTAATACATATGCAAAACTATATATTTTGGAAAAGGTTGTTTTCAACTTCAAAAAAATAGCCAGAAAGCAGTGTCTTTCTGTAATCACGTGTATGTCCTCAGACAAACCTCACCCACATATGGACCTAGACTGTCCCCTGCATCGCTCTGGGGTATTATGCAATTCAAGTACTGGATTTCTGGGTTTTTTTTTTTCTGGTTCTGAATTTGCTACATACCTATATAAGATGAGGTCTGGATGATATACTATTTTACTATGTAGCTATACTTTCCTACAATTAATACATAAAAGACATATTCAGTTTAACAGCATGTTCATTCTGCTATATCCTCATCACTGCTCCAAGTATATTTCCATGAGATCCATTCCTGATGGGACTCAAAGGGTTGGGACTATCAGAAGAAGCAGGCTGAGTAGTAAGATAACGTAAAGAGGAAAAGGGAGCATCAGGTACCCAACCTCAGCTCCTGTGGTACTAATGCTAGCTGTGGTTCATTATAGTGTGTGAAACCAGGAAATCAAGAAATCGATGCAAATCTACCCCCAATCCCTGGGAAACAAAATACCATTTATGAAAGCTTTTTCTTCTCTTTAATCAGGAAGCCCTGGGAAAAGGTTGTTCAGAAGAGAGGGAAGGCATTTTCTCACTCTGTGGGATGTCAGCTATCCAATTTGGTACTGAAGAGCTATATATGAGTCACCAACTATGTATTAAATGCACAGGAAAAATCTTATTTGCATATATTTGGAGAAAGATTTTTTTGGTTTACAGTACTGAAGAAGATGTATCTTTTTAGAAGTTATAAATTTTTTCCAGTTTTTCAAGAATGTAACATATTCAAAATTAAAAGTGTACATTAACTCACAGATTATAACAAATTGTTTTTTCTGACCAAGAAAAAATTTTTATCATACAATATATTCATTTATGCAACTTTCTACTGGTTGGCAACTGCCAAACTGCCTAAAAATGCAACCCAAGGACAACTTCTGTTCAATCATTGTGGTTTTGGTAGTGTAAAAATCATCTGCTAGAAATTAGTTTGATGCAACAATATCTGCCATTAAAAGGAATTAAATAAAAATGTACCATAAAGTCTCTCACACATACTGAATGGGACTTTTAGCTATAAGCAATCTAAGCAGTATTCAAGTTGATGGTATTAAATGTATGTAAAGAAAATTACCATTTTCCTGTATTATCTAATCCTATCTAGTGGAAATGAACATGTATTAATTTGCTTGTAAATCTGACTGTACATCCTCTTTCCTTTAGAATACCTTTGCTTTTCTATTGCCATTTTCATTACCATCTTTTGAAATCTAAAATATTATTTATACATTTTATTTCCTTTTAATGGTCATGATCATGTGGATCAATGTAAACCCTTTTCTTTGTAATATGTATATATTAAATTAGTAATAGTCTTCCTTTTGTCATTGAAATCACTGGAAACAAGTTATGGCCAGAAAGGGGAATGACCTTTCTGAAGGGCTTTCCTTCAACACAGTGCAAAACAGGGGTGCATGTAGATAACAGAACACTTTGCTTTGAGTAAGCACTGTAAGATCAGTCTTGGCTCATTTCAGGTTAATGCCTGTTATGCTGATTAAATTGTGTCTCCATTTCTTCATTCTGCTCCAGCCTATTGTATCCACTGTTATTTCCCATTAACTGTGCAGATGGTAAGGTTTTGGGATCAGGCACTCTTTATGTTATGGATGTGTACAGAACATGCCAAGTAGGACTCTCCCATCTCCAGCCGGAATTGTAGCACTGCCACAACACAAACAATATTCTTTGAAACAAATTTACCTCCAATAAAAATAATGGATATTTTCTTCCCAAGTTAGAAGAAATAAAAATAATTTGTTCCTTTCTTTCTGTCCATAAATGCACGTACATAGACACACACATACACAAATACAATAGTCTAGATGAGGGCGAAATGTTCATCTTCCATAGATTCTATGTTTGATTAGCCTATGTAAGCAAATAGGAATGGATAACTTAAGAAACCATAAAAGCAAGGTAGATACATCAGAAAAAAAGAGCTTAGGAAGCTACAGAAATAAACTAGAGCTCTTATGTCCCCAGATACATATAGATCATATTTTTGTATGATCCCCACTGCCATCACCACAATTTCATTTCCTTCTACTGATGTAAAATGCCTCTTGTGACAAAATTTAAGTGCCGTGCCTAGAGCATGAAATGAGACTTCCTAGAAAGCCAGTCAAGTATCCAATCCTACTAATACATGTTCTTGTGCTCTGGTCTTCTGAGTAATAGCATGTCCAAGCAATGAATCTTAATATGTGATATGGAAACAAAACAGCATGGACCTTTTGTTCAAGGCTTTCACACTCTGCATGCTGCTGTGAAACCTTTGCTCCCAGTTTCTTTGCCTGCACATCTGATCTCCAACTACATTTCCAGGATGACCAGCTACCAGTAATTTCTGGGCATTGGGTACTTATTTTGCTGACTTCAGGCTTTGAAATGCTGCTTTAGGTCTGTATTTATTTATTTATTCTACAGAGATAAAAGCTTCTCTTTTTTTTTCCAGAGTGAGAAGTTATATTTCCCAATGACTGGTTTGATGGCTGTGCCTTTGAATACCAAACACAAGGTTGGACAGATGTAAATCTTTGGGTCCAAGTCTCCAAGAAGTTTTGAAAGGAAATTGGATCACTGCTTGCTCATGACATATATCATGTTATAGTAATTCTCTGTTTCAGGGCATCCACTGGCTGCCCTTAGGCCAAGAGGGATTATTTTTTTCCTTTGCTCTCTTGATGTATAAATTGCCTCATAGGTTTTTTTTTGTTTTTTTTTTTGGTGTGACTTTTGTTCTGTTCCTCTAATGACCAGCCAACTGGAAATAGGCCACATGTCTAGACAGGATGCAAAGGCACAGTGCTGAAATGCTCTTGGTGCCATTTGAAGTAAGCTTATAGTTAGACTGATAGCCAGATTTAGGATCAGGAAGAACTTTCCCCTAATCCAAGTGGAACAGCTACAGGGATTTTTGCTTGTTTTGTTGTGTTCCTCCATATTGAAGGGCACAGTCTTTGTCCTAGATACCTTATGCAAATAAAACCCAAATCCTGCTATACTAGAATCTACAGCATTAGCAGTATCTTTTACTCATCCTGCTTAGTTTCTGTAGGTCATTATAGATTTTTTAAAATTATTTGTTGTAGTAGTTGTTTGCCCCAATTAAAACTTGGGCAATATTGTAGCAGGAAGCAGGGGGGTTAGGCCATTCAAGACTCTGCAGATGCCTGTTAGTACAGGGAAATGGATTTGTTGACCTGGGTTGCCATTTCAGACTGATGTTCATATAGAAGTTGAATCCTACTTGCAGCACCGTCATCACAATTCATCTTAGATCAGTTTGTTGCAGAAGTGTGCAGCAGAGCAGAATTCAGGCTCTCCATACAGAGATGCAAAATGGCAATGAGTTTTTTAAGGCATCCAAATAAAACTCCAATAGCTGATCATTTCTTCCACCTTAATACTTAGAGTTACTGAAGAACATTTCACTAAATGATACTTCAAAAGCAGTATGTCAGATAGCACACTGAAGTAGCTAAGAAAGAAATATTTGAAGGCATGTTCAGGTTTGTTGAGACCTTACATTTAATCCAGGAAACTCTTCTAAAATGTGTTTTCTGAATTTTGCAAGATTTGCCTAGCAAATAGAACAGACTTCAATAATTTGCAAAGAGAAAAAAAGTGTGTGAAATGTGAGATCCTTGTCCTATTCGAAATAAGCTTATCTAGTTTGTAATCCTCTTGTGCATACACTTACAGCTCTGTACTGGTTTTTTTCACCTTAAAGGAAGATTTCCCCCTTGGAAATTCAGTATAACAGAAATGCTCAAAATGTGTTTAATACGTGTGGATTTTTGACATGAGAACACTCCAATTTTGAATACATAATATAACCACAAGAATCAGCCTGAAAATTAGACCTGTTACATTTTTGCTTCATAAACATATCTATTTTTCATTCACAATGTTGTTTTGAATTTTTGTCAGGTCTGGAAATGAATTCAGCTAAACAAAGAAATAACTGTAATTTCAAACAGAGATTTCTGCTAATATCAATTCCGTGCAGGCTCTGGCTGGCACACCCCTCATTGTGTCCATTTTCTGCTGCTAAGGCCCATATAAACTCCTGGCAACTGGATAAAGGGGTTGTATTTTAAAAGATTTTTGAAGAGGATTGGAATAATTAAGATCATATACTTCAAAATACAAATTTCATGTTATGTTATTGGAGTTGCAGATTATCTCAAACATCAATCAGCCATGTAAGTAAAAGCTAAAAATCCATGGCAATTCTGAACTTCATGAAAGTATGAATTTTGTACCATCCTGATTTTGACTGCTTTTATTCTAATTTGTTCATGAATACGGTAAAAATATGAGGTTTCTTTGTATTTCAAAAATAAAGGTGTGAATCTCTTATTATGAAAAAGATGGACACTTATGTGACCACCAATAGCACTATCTTAGTTTTGTGTCAGCCATGATATGGGATATAAAAGCAGTCTCACTTTGTCTCTTAATGCTACAGTGCAGAAGGCATGTTAGATTTGAACCTTTGACTCTCCTGTCCTGCTTGACATCAACAGAAATGGCTGGCAGTAACACCAATGAGCCATATGTTTTTAGAAATATGCTTTAAATTAGAAACCATAGAAGATTTCCATCGGAGCCTGTCATCTATGGCAAGAACCAGTAGGCTGGCCTGGTAGACAACAGGAACCTCTACCCCCTTTCTCATGAGATCAGTGCAGTGTGAGATCTGGAGACATTTTTCCTCCTTTAGGTGCTGACATTCCCATCCCCAGCTCTGCTATGCCAGAAATCTGCCTTTCAGAATACCATTGCCACTACCTGTCATCTTTCAGCAAACCATCACTGCCTATAATACATCTCCTCTTCAGTTCCTGATTTTTCTGAAATGGATGGCAACCATGGAACTGCCTCTTCCACAGCGTGTCACAAGAGTTTTTGGTGCTTCATGCTGTGCTAATATGGGGTTATAAATCTGTATTTACCCAGCAAATCCATGTCTGGCTGATGGTAAATATCATCCACAATATTTTAGGGTGCCTATTACCTTTACTAGTTTCTGGCTTCATAATGGCTGCTAGGAATATTATTTATGGAAATAAGTCATTAACCCTGAAAGCATTTATTAGAAGGGATAGTTGGAATAATTCCCTGTTAGGTAAACAAGAAGTTACACTGGTTTGTGAACTGATTTCTAATGATTCACAGCTCCTGCACATTCAGACACAATGCCAGAGATCAGACTAATTTGCTAGTAACAACAGCTTTTACACATTTTGTGATGTTCTAATTTAATTCAGGAAAAAAAACAGCCAGTAGGTGCATCTCTCCTTACTTCCTTGCTTCTCCCTGAACCAGGTCATAGAGCTCCAGAAGCAGCACAGTGAGACTGAGCACCAAATAGGTCTATGACCTGCTTCAGGCTGCAAACCAAAGTACTGCTTTCAGAACACACAGTCTCAGGATGACCTGCTTTGCTCCTAGGCCAGGATTGTTCAGAAACTGGAGACCCATGAGCCTAGGTAGTACAGACAGAAACTTGGGCCTAATGCTCCCCACCCCCTCTGTTGCTGAATCCTTTTGCAACTCCTTTTCCAGACATGGATATATCAAGATGCTCCCTGCTTGGAGACTATCCTCGAGACCTTCACACCAAAGTTCACACCAAAGTCTTCCAGTGAACAAACCATTGGTGACTAAACCTGGCCTTCCACTGTAAACACTGTTCAGTACAAGGCTAATTTGTATTTACTACCAGGACATCCAGGGTTCACAAATATAAAATACTAAATTTCTTTCCCTTAAAAAAATCACTTTCTCTCCAGAATAGGGACAAGCATGAACAATGGTTAATATACTGTCCAGCTTTTTATTATGATTTTGCTTTTGTTTAAACTTAAAACACCTGAAGATAAATCATCAGGTTGCAACACTTCAGTCCCACAAAAATCTGAAATCTAGCTAAAGGAAATAAAAAACCTCAATCTAAATTCTTTATTTCTCTCCACACTTTCTAGATGTAATTTAAAAATTGCCTAGGGAAAACCTAAGAAAAGCAGACAGCAAATGACCAGGGTTTCTTTTCATTCTGATTAAAGTCAAATTTCAAAAAAATGTTTCATTTGCTGTGTTAAGAGCAGGAGCTGGACATTAGAGGGTGTATTCATCAGGAACACCTATTTGTCTGAGTTGCTGCCCAGCAACATTAAAGGAAATCTATTCTAATCCCTGTGATGCAACACTTGGAGTTTTCTGACGCTGTATTTATGATGATCACATTATTCATCACATAAAGCCAGGAAAACAAAGACTCATTCTAATTTCCCTGACAGTGACATATATCCACAAAGGCTAATGGAATTATTGCAGATTTATGCTCTGGTGAGTGCTAGCTGGATTTGTCCTAGCAGCTTTATAAATGCTCTTGTTTTCAGATAGCAACACATCTATACGCCGTGTAAGTCCTGAACCATCTGGTTTCTCCGAGAGTGCAGGAACTTTTTAGGGAGTTGTTTTTGGCGCTAATTGAATATGGTTAGTTATTTTCTTCCCCATTCCTGCCATTGACCGCAACGATACCTTTCTTACAAATCTTACTTACTTCATGAGTTGTACAGACTGGTTGCTGCTTCCTTAAATTGAAGAGACTACATCAAAGGTTGAACTGATTGCAGTTCATGTGAAGAAAAGGAAGCAAAGCTATACAATCTTCATTCACCAGGACAGGAGAAGGCTTTGTGGCAGTCAGGGACTGCTAGCAAATCAAGGTCTTTGGAAGTAAAGGTGAAACACAAGCTGACATTGAAATTCTTGATTGTAAACCACCAGGGAAGAAATACAGTATAAGCGTAATTGCTGATAATAGGCACCCCCTTTTAGGGAAAACATAGCTGTATAAATCAAATGCTATTCCATATTGTACAAATATATAACCAAGACTGTACAACGAGCAGGATTAGGAGGGGAAAAAAAAAATAAGAAAGAGGATTTTTTAGAACTGATGTTATTTCACAGCCACATCAAGACTACATGACTTTCTGGTGGTTCTTTGGGAAAGCAAAGAGACTTTTTTCCAAGTAGTTTACCAGGCTTAGAAATTTTTTTGTGAGCTTGAGGAAGGACTTAGATTTAAAGGGCACTGACCAGTATTTCAGAAATATTTGCTCTGTTTCCAGTTAGAACTGTAGCAGAGCTCCTGATGTGTGTCATTCTTTGATGGCTACAGTAATGCAGGAGAGGTAGAAGGGATCAACAAGTTCTAGACAGTCAACAGAATGCCATAGCATGATAGCCAATGTTCAGTCAACCAAACTCTGTCACTATTCTTTTTCCAGGAAAAATTATTTGATGACTCTGAACAGCTTTGACCTTATTTTACATTTAGGATTACTTTAACATTCCATTGTTTGTCTTCTAAGAAAGAAACGTGCTTTTCAGAAAGGAGACTTGGTTTCTAAAATAATAGCCTGGCAGAACCTTTCTCAGCACATTGCGGAAGGTACATAATGTTTCACAGGAGAGTGATTTGGGTGACAAAACTAACACACCAAACACATCATCCTTCATTAAGGAAAATCCTTTGTGTCAAAGGAAATATTCATATGATCACTGTGCTATTTACAATATATTAAATAAACCATTAGTTTCCTAACATGAGCATTTCCCACAGCATGAAGCAAAGAAACTGCACGTTGATTTTGGTTACCCTTGTGAAACATTACAGTCTTGTATGGTATAAAAATAGGAGCAGAGGTTAGCCCAAAGACTTTGGTATATCTTGTACAACAGTTTTCCTTTATATGACAACTTTCACCAGTCTTTCATAGCATCCATACAATACATATAATAGAGAATGGCAAATACAAGTTAGAGCATCAATAAGAACCCACTTTATTGAGGAGAAGAGTGATGAAAGCAGTTCAGAGCTTCTGTTCCTTCCCTTAATCATTTGTCACTACAACATCATTCTAAATCTCACAAATACAAGCCTTTATTTTGAAAGCATACTTCGGTGAACTCCAGCAGTGCTATCTGTCCCAGCCAGTGTGTGCCGGACCTTTCTTTCAGGCCATCCATACTGCTTGGAGCCCAGCTGTTAAGACATCTGGAAACTTGCAGCCTGGGTGTGAGACTCCCTTGCTTTCTCCTTGCTGTGTGTCCTTCCAACAGCCCCCATCAGTCCACAGCAGTGACATAATCCAACTGCTTTTGGCTTTGTCCCCTCATTTTATTTTGCAGCAGAACTGCATTGGTAGCAAGTAACTGAAGATTTTATACATTTGCTTAACTTACTGTGCATTAGAAGCTTTGAAAGAAATCCACTGTTCCAGTACACTGAATTAGGCCAGAGCATATGAATGTTTTCCACAGAGGTATGCA
The DNA here is from genome assembly GCA_013397795.1 of Orthonyx spaldingii. Taxonomy (NCBI): domain Eukaryota; kingdom Metazoa; phylum Chordata; class Aves; order Passeriformes; family Orthonychidae; genus Orthonyx; species Orthonyx spaldingii. Next base: position 360,819 of record VZTJ01003939.1, read on the forward strand.
TTGGTAGTCTAGAAATATTCAACAGAGACTGTACTGGATTGTACTAGGAAATATGTTGATTAGATGGAAGTGTAACTTTGTCTCTGAAGTTAAACACATGAAGTCACAGTCTGCCCACTACTGCTTAAAGCTTCATCTCTTGTCTTTAGAGACCTATCTATCCATTTTTCAAAGTAAATACACTACAAATGCTGCTACAGCCTCATTTGTGCTTCTAGAGTATTCATGCCTTTGCTGAATAAAGGTTTCCTCCTGTGCTGCTCCTTTACATTATTGATACACAATTGATATGTAAGCAGTGCTCAGTTGTACTAAGTGTTTATGTCTCAGTGTACAGGATCCTCTTGGGAAGCAAATGGGACTGTACAGGATCAACATAAAGAGAGAGACTACAAAACCCCTATGTTCTTTCATCTAGAGGCACTCCCCCCAAGCCCTGTCTCTCTCATCTCTGAAAAGCTGTAGCACAGATTAGCCATGACATGTGGGAGAGAGTGTCTCCTACTTTTATGGTGGTACAATTTCATACATTTGGGTTTGTGTAAATGGTATAGGTTGGGCCATGTTAAAGAGGGGTGTTTGAAAGCACTCCAAAAAGGTGCTGACAAATGATGAGCTATGCTTTTTATTGCTTAGCTGTTTTGAAGTGTAATATTGCTTTATGTTTGTTGCCTTGGCCTTTCCAAAACCCTTTCATCTTACTTTTACTAGGATTTAAAATTTCATAGTTTTGTTTATATACTGTATTTTTGCCTTTGAATGTAAATCTTATTCTGTCCTTCCCAAGATACTACCAGATCAGATTTTATGCAAAACAGTTTTCATCCTCTGATTTACTTCATAGACGTGATGAGCCCAGAAACGTTAGAAATATTTTGATAACAGAACAAAAAACTTTTCCTTTGCCAGAGCTGTGGCAAGATGTCTTGAGCTGACTTCAGTTGATCAAGGACTTCAGAAGATCCCTTCTCTAACATACTCACAGATTCTCAGCTCTGGTCTGCTGGCATAATATCACAGACAGTTGCACCTTAAACTGGTTGTCAGTATGATTTGGGTTAGGGAAAACACTACCTTTAAGCACTTGTTTTTTTTTTAAACCTGCATCATCCAGACAGACTGCATAAGAGAACAAGGGAGCAACTACTTGCATAATTGTAACATTAATAGTTTAGTCCAAATTTGCTAGAGATGAAATAATTCAAGCAACTGGGCTTATTTGAGACAATGTGAATTGCTCTAGTCCCTGCAATATGAAATCTGTTGGAGGCAAGAAGAAGATATAAAAGCAGAGAAAGTTGAAGTGCTCAGCTCTGATCTGGACTGGGTTAGAAACAGTTTTGGTCCACAGGAAACTGGCAGGAGCACATAACGCGAACCATGTTTTTTGCAGGTTTTTTCCTCCGAATTTCCATATGAATAAAAAACTGAATTACCTTCACAAAAGTTGATGTAAAGAAATCTGAAGAGTATATATGCCACCAAAACACTCCCCAATAATCCTGTATTTTAACAGAACTTGGCTTTTAATATGGAATAATTACTCCTGTTTCTAAAGAGGCACCTAATATGTGCCTTGAAATAATGTTACCTGCATCAACACATTTACTGAAATTAAGATTTTATGTCAGTATTTTCTATGAAAGACTTGAAGGGAGTTTTATGACTATATCAGTGTGTTTTCCACTTGGAGAAAGTGGTCTCAAAAGAACAAGCTAATAGAAAGCAAGTCTTGAAGATCCTAGGATCCTGAAGCTTATTGATTTGCTAAGTAAATATTTAGTCTGTTCTCTGTGCTTTTTGCTAACTCTCTCTTTATTTAACCCCTCTTTACATAAATGCTCACCATATTAAGTAATTATAAATTGTGCAACTGACTAGTCTCTAATTAGGAGAGGAAAACACTCAGTGACACATGAACTACAGGATAATGTAGAGCACTCTGTAAATCTGCCCAGGGTTCAGCAGATTGTATCATAGTCCTTAGGCAATAGCTTTAGATAGTCTGTGTAACATATTGATATCAAACCAGTGTATGATTACATACACATTTGTAATTAATAAGAACAAAACAAGCATTCACTGAACAAATCAATGAAGTTATGTACTGCTAAAACACCAAATGTACGAGGTTATAAGATTTTTACAATACTGAATATTTAGTGTGTGAGATGAATGTGGAAAAGAGCTAAAACCAGTAAAGAAACAAAATATTTCCAGAAATGACATCTCCTATTGCATTAAGACAAGTTAATGTAAGTTACATAACAATTCTTGGGGAATAACTATTTCATTATCTCACCAATTAACTGAATCTTATCAAGGAAAAAATAATTGCATGTTAAAAGAAACTAGCAGAGGCTGCACATTAATGTTACCTCTTAAATGAGGAAATGCCTCATTTTACTTCTCTTCTCCAAAGGGCTAAAACCAGAACCCTAAGGCCATACTTTGGGGTGGAAATTAATATAAAACATTTGTGTTTCATCATCAGAATTCAACTTCCAGTAGTGTTTGAGATGAGTTTCACATAGAAGTGAATTTTGTCACCGGCCTGGCAGCAGTTGAAACAGGTAATGCGATGTAGGCTTTATTTCTTCTTTCAGTATTATGATTTTCATAGAATGGTTTAGTCATTGAGTCCAACCATTAATCTTGTACTGCTAAGACCCCTGTAGTTTAATTCTAGGCTACTTTATGTGTATCAATCGCCACGTTTTTTTCTAAGAGCCCTCTCCTTTACAAACCAAGGAATTCCTTTGGCACCTCAGTTTCATTTTCCTTAATAACTTCCTTCATTTTGAGAGTCACAGACAGAACTGGGTGTTGTTACCAAGGACCCAGTTCCTGTTCCTGGTTTACATAGATGGGGCTTGTCCAGCCAGCTGGTGAGGCAGCCAATGAACTGATAGCAGCTGAGGGAAATTACTTATAACTAAAAAGAACCTTGTTGGTCTTGCTAATTCCTTACTTGGTGTTCCCGTCTATGAGAAATATGATGTGCCTTATTTGTTATAACTGTTGATGTTTTCATCATTCATTTACTGTAAGATTAATCATTTTCTTTCCTTTTTTTCATCTTGACTTTAATGATGGCTGGTAGTGATGAGTTCCCCTATTGCTTGTGGTGTCAATGACCCAGTTTTGAACCCTTCCTCTGTTTATAGCTCTACTAAGACAAGCTGAGCAGAACTGAACGCAACATACCAGGAAAGATTGATTTACACAATATTAGATTACTTTCAATTGTGTTTTCTACTCTGTCCCATCAATATTCTTAGGACCTCACATTGGATTGCAATGACTCCACTGACCTGTCCTCCATGGTGCCAAATGCTTTTTTCAGTGCTGATACAATTAATTTAATATTCAGCCACAATGTGAGAATAGTTAAGTACCTTTCTTTACACATATATTGCATTTCACCTCTTAACATTTAAAAAATATTATGGCTCCTAACTGTGGGGGTTTTTTTCCTAATATTACCTAACTTTAGAAAACAACTTTTGCTATCTCATTTTGCTCTGAAAAAAGAAAATTGTTAACTGTTTCATCTTATGCCTCTTATCTAATTTTTGATTCAGAATAATATTCTTTCTCTTGCTTCAAACCATAGTATTATGACCATATGGCGTATTTATCAGGGATTTCATTAGAGAATATGTGAATCCCCATGCTGATTACAACAACAGGGTTTTGGCTATTACTTCAGCATCTGTATGCAGAGAATTCTACTGTATTAGAAAGGTATGGAGTTTGTATGCTTCCGTTTTTCCTTTAGAGAGTATTTATAATGCCAGTACTGAAACATGTTACATACATTCAATATTTTGAAGCTTGAAATATTTTATTCACCTCACCTGGCGTGGAAGCAGAGATTATTCACAGATAATCTATTATGCATTTTTCAAATGTTTCCTACACCCCAGCCTTCCATATAATTGAAGTAGCTTATTCTACTGTAAAGTTCAACAATAATTTTAAATTCCTGGCACTACTCCCAGTGGAGCTATGTTAATTTGCAGCAGCTAAAAATATGGCCCAATAGTATTGTTTTTCTGCATTTCCCCTCCTCCCCAAACAAAACAAAGCATTTAAATGCTTAGAGAACACATTTGTCATATATATGATGCTATTTAATAACATACTGACAGAGAATAGTATGATGTCTAGAATATTGTGAGAATTGCCTTTAATATGTTTCAATAATAGCTTATAGTGAACAGAAATAGTAGTTTTATATAAAGCATATTAATAATACTTCCCAAACTAAATTTAAAAGTGTTCCATTACTCCTGACTTTTTATCTCCTGTTTCAGAGCTAATAGTAGAAAACCTCAGGTATACCATCTTAGCATATACTAATTATCAGTTTGTCAAAGTCAAAATAACATAAATAAACTGGAAAGTTTCACCTACTGGAAATCACCTTGTTAGGAATGGTTAATCATTATGTTAGGAGCAAAGCAGCATCCTATTCTATCATACAGAAAGGAAACCTAGGTGAGGAAGCAGAAGATGTCCTCATCTCTTCATTACTCATTTCTATATAGGTCAGTCCACATCTCTCTGAAGACTCACTGTGTTGAACAGATGCTGCCCATGTGTGGGGCCTGCCTAGTCAGAGGATACATATTAAGTACCTTTGAATCTATAGACCAGCATAAAACTCACAGACAGAAATTAAAAATGTTAGCGAGAATCAGGAGAAAAATTAGGACTAAGAAAACCTTCACAATTAAAAGTGATATATACACTTTTGGTTTTAAAAAACTAGACAAGAATAAAAAGAAGTAATTGAGTTATTTTAGGGAATAAACTATTCCCAGTGAAGGCCACTCCTATTTGTTAGTTAAATCTATGTATATTCTTCCCACTGCTGGTCTTGTGATATAAACAGATCCCTGAATTCCCTCCTGAACAGGACAGTCTTCTTGAACAGGCACTGGGTAAATGTCATGGTGATATGAAATGATCATGGACAAGATAAAGCAGTATTTAGCTTAAAAATATTGAAATTTGAAGTGGGATGAATGTTAAATATCAGAAAGTATACTATAAAGGAAATATAGCACAAATATAAAAAATTATACTCTATGTGGATTGCTGGAACCTGATTCAAAATCATCCTGAACTTCACTCTACCTAGGTCTGGGTGATAAAGCACAGGAAATTCCCAAAGCTGAATGAAAAGCAGAAGGCCTGAATGCCTTTATGTAACAGTTTTGCAGTTGGAAGCAGCATCATGGAACAAAATGAATCATTCATCCTACATGGAGAAATAAGCAGAGGTAAATTCAGGTTTTCAGGCTAAGAACTCTAGGCATCTGTGTCATTAGAGGTAGAGGAGGAAACTGCATCATGGGCTTCTGAGTTGGTGGTAAATCTATATTAAAAGGGAGGAAAAGTTAATTTCCACATTTCTGGTTGTACCTGCCTGAAGCCCAACATTATGTTTAAATCCTGCCCTTAGGTCAATCAGTGTAGTACAAAGTATTAGAAAGAGAGGAGGGATTTAGCCTATGTAGTACACACCAAGAATTGCCTAAACCACACATTACTAAAACAGACTGAAGAGGTACTCCACCAACCATTCCATTCAAGTTAGGTTAGATCCTTTCTCTTTGTTTTTTTCCTGCACCTGTTCCTTTCTCTTTGTTTTTTTCCTGCACCTGTTTCCTCTGGCTGGTGAATGTCAGTGCCCTTTCTCACAGCAGTACTCTGCAGTCTTCACCTCGTGAGACATTTTGCCTGCTTACTGGTAAGACCTGCAACTGACATCCTGAGAAAACAACATTAGTCTAAATCTGATCGATCATTGCACAACTTTTTGCAAAACATGCATGTTGACTTAGCAAGGGTCTGAAGCTCAAGAGTAGTGTGCTTCAAAAAATTGCAATGATCTTTGCATCCTTTTGACTTTCCTACAGGATTGTGAGATAACTACTGTTCAAATTAGGCACTGTCTCAGTGCTCAGCCCACCCTCACAGCTGGTGCTGCTGTTTGTATTCAGTGACTGTCCTTACCCCACTCACTACTTTTTCATGCAGATTATACAAAACTTCCCAACAAAGTGAATTCTCTCTTCTTCGAGTTTTCAGCTACTTTTACAGTTTCATCCTCTTCCTCCACCATTGTGTATGATGGTTTGTGAGAATGCCTTGTCTGAGTCTTATATTTCTTTATGGTATCACAGGCAAACTAAACTCATTTGCATTTTGATCACATTGTTTGGCCACTAACGAGCTCTTTCAGTTTCTGGAGAAGTTTAACCACCACTGATCTTAAGGAGTTTCTCTTTTATTGTTCCAAAAACTTTTACAAATGCTGACAGGAATGAAAACAAGGTACATTGAAAGCCAATGGAGGGGTGAAAGCTAATCTCCAGTCAGGAATGCATGCTAAAATATTAATGAAATTAAGATATTAATGAGTTTCACCTTATACTTTGTCCTAGATCCAGCACCCACAGTGTCTCCTGAAACCTTCTAGAAGAATTTGTTCCAATGTTATTGGATGTTTTCATCAAGGACTCATAGAAGATCTAGTTCAACTGTAGACTGAAGGTGCCACCAAGATGGGTGAGGCAGTAAATTATGAGATTAGAGACAAATTATTCACTGTACAGCAAAATGTACTCTAATTCAAGCAAGTGCTGTGTATTGTGTTTGGGTACAAAGAAGGCCAGCTATTCTCACAGGTGAGAGACCTGTTGAAGTATTCACTAGAAAAACCCAAGTGTCCTTCATTGATCTATTTCAATGTTCCAGCCATAGCACTTAGTAAGATGCTTGCATATTCACCAAGGGTAATGTGAGAATAAGCTGTGAGGGAGGGCACTTTGTCTCTGAACACAGCAGTGCTAAAACCATTACTAGAATCCTGTTTCTGGCTCCTGACAGTGCCATTTAAGCAACAGTGTGGAAAGTGCAGAGTGTACAAAGGGGCCCACAAATAATTTAGGTCACAAAAGACACAATTTACAATGTGGACACTGAGGAGTACTGCTGGTTTTCTGTAAAGATCTAATTTATGAACAAAGCTTTTGTTCACATAGCGTCTTGCAGGCAAAGGCATTGGAACAATGCAATAGTTGGGAGCGAAGATAAAGGGGAGAAAAAACAACTTTGAGCCCTAAAATGACACATGATTTTTCTTAGCTGTGAAGGTAGGCAAAAATTGTATCAGCTTATCAGGAGGCTGTAAATTCATCACAACTTTAGGTCTTCAAGAAATGATTATGTGTCTTCCTATAAAATGTGCTCTAATCCAGTTTCTGAGCAAACGTCTAGAGACAGAGGTCAGACCAACTGATTATAGTGGGCCCTACTGGCCATCACGTCATTAAAGAAATCTGTGAAGAACAGAGCTGAGACTTAATTAATCAGATTTTAAACCAAAAGCTTTTTATTCATGTTGAGTTTTACCTCTTTTCTTTTGTTCATGAGAGTGAGCACCAATTCCACAGAGAAGAGTTTACAGTAAATATGACTAAGGGCTCAGAAATCATAGTTAAATCTGAAGTATCATTTTACCAAAAATACTTAGTGTGGAGCCTGTGGTGGAATTATGTCATTTGGAACAGTAATGTCTATAATCCACTTACTCCCTTCATTTTTTGTTCCTTTTAGTATTAATTCAAATTTTAATAGTATTGGAAAAACACAGCTGCTTCTTGTTGCAAAGATAGTTATTTTCTCTGTATTTACAGGAATAATTGATTCAGTTCGTTGTAATCCATAAATCTATCTTTTAAAAATGAAATTATGTCATGAACCATGTTTGTCCATGTTGTTTTCAGTGAAGTTTGTCATTAACTCTTTTTCCTCATCCTACGGATGGTTTTGTTCAAAATGTGATTAAAAGACTACTGTCAAGATTTAGACATGAGTATTAATCTTAATACAAATTGTTCCGTTCCATTGTGGAAGTTTTTGACATTTTGTTCTGTGTGATCTGGAGCAGACGTTTTACTGATAGATGTTCATGCAGTGACTATTAAGGGACAAAATTAAAACCTAAAACAAGAGGGGAAACACATGCATATATATTTGTGCATCATAGTTCGGGTTTTTTTGAAAAGCTATTAAGGACTTTGTAGTTCAATATAAAATTATCTCATGACACGTAAAAGTAGCATCATCAGGATTTTGGATAGTTATCTACATATAGATGGAAAACCATGAATCAGTTAAATAAAGGAGAGAAAACTTATATATGCAAAATTCTCACACCCCACCAGCACATATGTTGTTGAGAGATGTCACATATATTATAGGGTGGGGAAAGAACAATATTTAAGAGGATTTTTAGAATGCTACTGGAGCTACTTTTCATATCCTTCTCCCTATAAATTGATATTTTTTATCTGTAACAGCACTCCATAAAATACATCAAAATAACCTGCACTATGGCTTCTGACCACATTACCATGAGACCTAGGCAGACAACTAGCTATGGGTTTCACTGGTAGCGTGCAGATTTCTTGTACTCAAAAGGCTGACGCTGTTATTTCTGGGCCTATAAAGTCATTAGGTATTATACTTAATTCATGGAAAACTTTTTATAATTTTGTGTGCATGAAATCTGCAAGTAAGATTATGAAGTTTGCTGAATATCTTTTTTCTCTATATTTGTAGGGAAACAGATTTGTTCTGGAAAGAGATGCTGTTAGCTAATACCAAAAACAAACTAAAATATGTATGACTATATGATTATAATATTTCCTAAAGTGCAATGTAAGTAGATATAATTTATTTTTACAGGTGTGCATCTTTGGAATGACACCTAGGAAGACTTCTAAAATCATCTATACATCCACTCTAAACAAAACAAACTAAACAAGATGAACCTCTTTTGTGGCATCTACTGGGAGTTTACAACTTAGTTCCACTACAGAGTAGAATGAAACTAAAACCTTTCTAAGATATTCATTAAAGCATAATTCAGTGAAAAATACTGATAATTTCATTGTGAAGGTGGATGTCTAGAACATGTCCCAGGATATCATAGAATCATAGCATAGTTTAGATTGGGAGAACCTTTAAAGGTCATCAAGCCCAACTTCCTCGCAATGAACAGAGATATCTTCAACAAGATCGGTTGCTCAGGGCCCCATCTAGCCTGATCTTGAATGTCTCCAGGGATGGGACATCCACCACCTCTTTGGGCAACATGTTCCAGTACTTTACTACCCTCAGAAAGAAACTTCTTCTTTATATCCAAGATAAAACCATTTAGTGTGAAACCATTTAGTATAAAACCATTACTCTTGCCCTATCACAACAGGCTCTGATAAAAATTTGTCCCCATTTTTCTTATGGGTGTCCTTCATGTACTGGAAGGCTGCAATAAGGTCTCCCCAGAGCCTTCTCTTCTTCAGGATGAACAACCCCAACTGTCTCAGTTTTAGCTTGTAGGAGAGATGCTTCATCCCTCTAATCACCGTGGTGGCCTCCTCTGGACTCGCTCCGACAGACTGATGTCCTTCCTGTGATAGGGCCCCAGAGCTGGATGCAGCACTCCAGGTGGGGTCTCACCAGAGTGGAGCAGTGGGGCAGAATCCTCTCCCATGACCGCCTGGCCACGCTGCTTTTGATGCAGCCCAGGATACAATTGGCTTTCTGGGCTAGAGGGCACTTTCCCTGCTCATGTCCAGGCTCTCGTGCACCCCAAGTACTTCCTGGCAGGGCTGCTCTGGATCTGTTCATCCCCCAGCCTGTGTTGATACAGGGGGTTTCCCTGACCCAGCTGCAGCACCTTGCACTTGGTCCTATTAAAACTCGTGACATTCCCACCAGCCTGCTTCTTGAGCTTGTCCAGGTGCCTCTGGATAGCATCCCATCCTTCAGGTGTGTCAACTGCACCACTCAGCTCGGTGTCATCTGCAAATTTGCTGAGGGTGCACTTGATCCCTTCATCTATGTAAGTAATAAACACATTAAACTATACTGTCCCATGAGAGCATTGCTGGCACTGCTGACTCCTGGAGGTTCTCCCCACTACCCTGATGTCCCCCTGCCCCAGTGAAAGCCCCTATGCTGGGATCTGTTGCTCTGCCATGGTACAGAGCATGGAGCAGCTTCCCTCAAAGAGTGACAAAGCTTCAGATCTAGATCTACATGCACTCAGTGAAAGCTCTTCAACACAGATTATCTTGAAGCAATTAAAAGTCACCTCCCAGTTCCCAGGACCCATACTTTACTGACCATACCGCTAAAATCTTTCTCTGTCTTCTATTTACAATTTATGCATCTTTCTGAAACATTTGAGTTTGAAAAATCACCATTTATGCAGAAATGTCCCAGCCACTTCTAATACAAACTTGATTCACAGCCTCTACCAAAAGCAATAAAGGAATTCCTCTATATTGCATTAAGCATCTCCCATCTACACATATCCTAGATACAAGCCCTGTTCCGAGACCTCCACTAACATCTTGATACTTGCCCAGGTGCATGAAGATTTTGCTGTGCCCCTCCTCTTTGAAGACAGAACAGTCATTTCACCTCTTGTTGTGAAAAAATGCAAGGAACTAAATTAATCAATGATTGTCAGATTAAAAAAAAAAAAAAAGGTGTTCAGAGAAGGAAAAGAACACTTTCCTTTCTATTATTATTTTTTCAATTTATATCACAGCAGTATTTTTAAAATATCTCATATATAAGGTATCCAAATAATGATTGAAAGCTATTTATATCCCAGCTTTCCCATCACAAGGGAATGCTGTATGAAAACACCATGATCAATATTAATTAGTACAACCTCACTGCGGACAAAAACAAACAAAGCATAACAGTCTTACGAAAAATTAATCAAAAAATCCTCTAGCAGCAAAATGGAAAACCTGTAAAATCTAAGCCAGTCTAATTCAATAGGTGACTTTGCTCCTCTGCACAGGTCTTTGGGGAAGGTTCCAGGATGGGGACTCTTCTGGTGAGGGCACCTTTCCCCCCTCCATGCCTCCTATGTGTCTCACTGTGCTCTCAGCAATCACAGCAGCAGTGCTGGGGATTTGGAAAACTGGTACAAGCAAGAGCAGCCTGAGGCTACTGTGTTGAAACTGGAAAGTAGACCACCACGCAGCTGGTCTAGGATCAACCAGCACTGACATGGCTTGCAGCCACCACTGCAAACTGTTCCTCAATTATACATTTGCCCTTCAGGTACCAGAAGAAGATTTATCCCATTAGCTCCTATTCCAAGATAATCAAGCTGCTTAATAGATAAACTTCCCAGCCTCAAACAGCAGAATTATTAAAAATATTGGTTTATAATTAGAGACATTTGAAAACAACAGTCTCTACACAATCTACATGCATGATCCTCTTTCCTTCAGATATTAAAAACATCATTTTAAAGCATCTTTGCATATCCTTTAAAGCTATGAAAACTATCTGTTAATAATATTAAATACTATCCAAAGTATTTACTGCAGTAAATACAACTATTATAATATGATAACATCCCTCTGCTTTAAGCAGCCTTCTTTGCATCTTTATGGTACTTTAGCTCCCAGTGTTTGTCTAATAGTAAGTATTGTAGATCTGGTTAAATGCCACAAATAAGGCTTCTGTGGAAAAGACCGTAAAATCTCACATTGCCTAAGGGATGAACAGCTTATGCAAGTGGGGTATCACTTTGCCCTTGAGTAAATCATTACATTCTTTCAGTGTCCTACATACGTATAGATGCAAAGTTATGTCTGGAGAGTGCTGTAACATAACCTCTTTCAAACTTCAAACACTGCAAAAGCTACAACCACATCATTTTCCCTTTTGGAAGTCTGTTCATTGTGCTATGTGTGCTAGCACATAGAGTCTAGATTCTGAACCACCACGTTCTCCAGTCCCTTTCAACTTCCATCTAATTTGAACAGAAACATGTTGGCAGGGCTCAGGACTTTATTATCCAATTTCTATATGGAATCAATTCTGACAGATCTTTAACTGAAAGAACATCAGAAAAAAATGGGATCCGTGCACTGTCTAATTAGTAGTTCTAGCATTTACTGTGGCTAATGAATGGACTACAATGGACCAGAGTTTGATAGAATACTGTAGAAATTAATGATATCCAACTCACATTAACTCATCTAAAAATGAAGATCCAGTTGGAAATAATAATGCAGTCTCCCTAAGAAAACACTGCAGAGAGACAGGCAGCTGCAGAGCACACTAAAACAGGTATTTGAGATAGATGAGAAGAACTGATCCCTGGAGGGATCGTATGCCATAACTGCACACAGAGAGAGCTGAAATGATTAGTCAGGACCCAGCATCTATGTTCCAGATGGTTTAATGTGGGTGAGATGAATCCAACCCTTGCCTTCCAATTCAAACCTTGAAACAATTGAAAAAAAACACATCAGTGCAACAAAAAGAAAGGTCCCTCAGATGGTACCTTTATCTCCTTTTTCTAACTCTGTAGGGTGCTGAGGAACTTGCAATTATGGAATGATCCTGGATGTTATCCAGGGAGATGCCAAGGACTAACCCACAAGGAAACCCCAGGCATAGGCTGTGTCTGAACAGGCTCTTCTCTGATCTCTTGGGTGAATAGGTGCCAAACTAGGAATAAATTACAGGATAGGAGGCAGAAATCGCTCAGCCTGGTAGGATAAATATTTGGTTCCTCGACCTAGATAGCTTCCTATCTACCTCCTGACAGTGGATGGTGGCTCTGATGATATGATTGTGGTGGGGTTGTTTTCCAGCTCCATTTTTAAGCTGGGCTACTGTGCAGATAGGAAACCAAGATGTGAAGGGGTAAAAAGAGGCTAAACAAAATGAATGCTGCCTTAATCTTGCTTAAGTCTCTGTCCTGCTGGTTAAGACCCAATTCCATCCCTGCTCCCAGCAGTCTCATACCCTGCCAGTGAGGATGTATGCAAAAGAAACTGGGAGGAAGCATTGTTGGGACAGATGACCCAAACTGAACAAAGATATATTCCAATAGAATATCACGCCCAGTATATAAATTGAGGGTACCAGGAAGTGGGGCCAATCTGGGTTGAGGAAGGGGGGTCTGGCATTGGTCAGTGGGTGGTGACTGTATAGTGTATAGTGAATTGTATAGTGCATCACTTGTTTTTCCCGTTTTACTACTATCATTTACCATTATTACTGTATTTTATTTTCAGTTATTAAACTGTTCTTATCTCAACTTTCAGGTTTTACTTTGATTCTCCTCCTCATTCCACCAGGGTGGGGTGGGAGAGAGGGGGCTTGAGCAAGCGACTGTGTGGTGCTTAATTTCCAGCTGGGTTTAAACCATGACAACGATAAATCATCTTTACCATTTTCTTTCCCCTGTGAGCATCACCTTCCCCTTATAACAGAATCATAGAATTGCAGAATATCCTGGGTTGGAAGGGACACAAAATGATAATCAAAACCCAGCTCCCAGCTCTATACAAAACAACCCCAAAAATCACACTGTGTATTTGAGAGAGTTATTCAAACACTTCTTTAGCTCTGGTAGCCTTGGTGCCTCTTCCCTGGGGAGCTGCTCCAGTGCCCAACCACCCTCTGGGGGAAGAAACTTTGCCTAATATCTACCCTAAACCTCCCCTGCCACTGTTTCAGGCCATTCCCTCGGGTCTTGTCACTGGTCACCTCAGAGAAGAGATCAGTATCTCCCTGTCCTCTTCTACTCAGGAGGAAGTTGTAACTGCAATGAGGTCTCCCCTCAGTCTCCTCTTCTCCAGGCTGAACAGACCAAGTGACCTCAGCCACTCCTCATACGCCTTCCCCTCAAGGCCATTCACCATCTTTGTTGCCCTCCTTTGGATGATCTCTAATAGATTTATATTTTCCTTACATTGTGGCACACAAAACTGCCCCCAGCACTCGAGGTGAATCTGCCCCAGTGCAGAGCAGAGCAGGACAATCCCCTCCCTTGCCCGGCTGGCGATGCTGTGCTTGATGCCCCCCTGGACACGGGTGGTGCTCCTGGCTGTCAGGGCTCTGCTGACTCAAATTCAACTTGCCATCGACCAGCACCCCCAGGTCGCTTGCCATGGCACTGCTTTCCAGCATCTCATTCCCCAGTCTGTACCTACATCCAGGGCTGCCCCATCCCAGGTGCAGAATCTGGCACTTTCCCGTGTTGAACTCTATATGGTTGGCAATTGCCCAGCCCTCTAATCTTTCAAGGTCTCTCTGCAGGTCCTGATGTAACTCTATTTACTATAAACCTATTATTATTGTTGTTGTTGTTAGTCTGTTATAAAGTATGTAACCTTTCCAGGTTCCATCCTCTTCTGGTGATGGATTGCAGAGCTTGTACCCAGGGTCCCATTATGAACCAACTCATTCAAGGCAATGTGACCTATTGAACCCATCTTACTATACGTTACAGATTTGGCTGACAAAGCAGCTCAGGTGGAATTATATTTTCAAGACCTAAATACCACTTGTACCCTCTGCCAGCAGAACCAACAGAGATTTGCTCTGACTCTATAGCCCTTTGAAAAGCTAATTTGTGGAGTAAGCCACAATGTTTCTTTCAGACCTCATATCACCTTATTCAAAATAAGTACACTCTGGTCTGAAGGATAGAAAAGGTTTCCAGGCACAGGGAGGAAACAAATGAAATGGAACAGTGGCCTTTTAAGTCACGTTGTGCTTGAGCAGGATTATAATGCTCTCAGGGCTGTCCTGAATCCCTCCTTCAAACACTTCAATATAATCAGCTTTTTAGGCCTTTCAGCTACGTGCCAAATGGCAATAATGCCAACGGTGCCCACATGAGCCAAATCAGCTCCAAATAAGACATAACAATACTGTCATCACACCACTCCAATGACACTGTGTCAAGAAGGGAATATGGTTTCTTCTTCCTGCATTGGAAGAGAGTCTATCATCAGTCTCCTGTTAGAGGCAACATTACCAAAGCCATGAAGTGAAAAAAACCCAGAAAAATGGGAAAATAAGCTTTTCATATTACCAGAGACAAACACCCTTGTCACAGGAGATCCTAGTGTTTCTGGACACAGTGATATTACCAGAAGTTTACCACTTGACGTTATGATACCCTGGAACATACTGTTCTTGATACCTTGGAACATACTGTTCTTGCTGGGAGGGTGCAAGGGGAAAGGTTTTATCCTAAAGACCTCAGTTCAGAGATAACCCAGAAAGCTTCTCTGGGATTGCTTCCTGAGGTGCAGTAATTAATTATGTTGACACTTCCAGTCCCTCCAGGACAGTGTTTCACAGTTCAGTGAAGACTGTGGTGGTGTAAGCTGAGCTGGTAGACTTTGCCCTGGAGTATTCACAAGTAGCTAAGAGGTGAAGAGAAAAGGAATGGGTTTCTCAGCTCTAACGGGGAAAAATTTTGGTCTTGAATCTTCTCTGCCAGCAGTCAGTTAGATGCTGATCTTGTCTAGGAGGCAACAAAAAAATCAGTGAATTCTGGTGCTGCCTAGCTGAGGCTGGTGGCAGCATCCTACACTTCTCTGCTAGGCCGTGTCCACTGATGGCTTACACCTGCAAGCCACAGACAGCAATGCTTCACATAGTTAATTACCAGCTCTAAGTTGTCAGTCAGCTACTGAAACAGAGTAAAGATGCCTGAACCTTGTCTTAGCTGTCACTGGGACTTTAGCCATGATCATTTCAGCTGCCAGCAGCCATGAATGATTCCATATGTACAGTAAATTGAAGCTGTCAAAGACTCTATAAAGGCAAGAATGGACCACCTGGGCCACCACTGATATACTATCATACCATGGCTACTTAAATAATTATCATGGGCATTGACAATTCATTGTGAGATGGCAGTCCCCTTTCAAGGTGTTTGTTGAAGAGGTTTGGACTACAGAGCTTCATCTGTGTATCTTGGGCAAACATGAGGAAAATATTTGGTTGCAACTATGAGAATAAGCTTTCTGTAACTTGCGAGTCATGGATGAAAGGTTGACATGTCAACAGGCACACTCTGATCAAGCCTGAATTAGACCTCAGACTGGTTCTCAATTTTATTTAGATAACTGTAAACTGACTGGCTTAGTTGTGCAGGCTACAGATGCTTTTTAGGGAAACAAAGTCGTCTTTGCATGATTCTTTGGTGAATTTCTAATGAATTTAACAATGAAACATGACAAAGTTATTGTCAGACAACGTTTAGGTAGGGTTTTTTTTTTCCAAATCCAGAATGAAACTCCTTTTCAGAGCAGGGTAAACCACAGAACTTCCCCACTACTGTAGCAGTATTAGGCTTTTGGGGACAGGTTGGCAGTGTAGGACCAAGTCTATCTTCTGCACAAAGCATAGGTCTTGAGCATTAGATTTTGCAGGAAGGGTTGATTTTACTTACACATAACAGCTTTCAAGAGATTTGAGGTTGTTTTGATACAGAATAAAAATATTTTTTAAATGTAGAAGAATTCTGCAGAATGAAAGAACAACTCTCAGCCATCTTTACTCCTGCAATTCAGGTCAGTAATTTGTTCACAAAAGCACTGCCACAATAAAAAATACTAGAAAATAAAAAGATGTAAGTGACCCTCTCTGAAGAGTTCCTGACAATTTGAGCTGAATCTTAGTACAATATCTTTATCACAATACCATCTTTCCTCTCTGAAACTGTCACTGTCACTATAGTAACTGCCATATAAAAAAAAATTTCTCCTGCTAATCTTGAAATATGAACATATACCTAAAATAACCATGCTTACTGTACCAGTACTATCACCCAAAGATTTTGCAGAGCCTTCAGAGAGATCATAAACATAAATGCTATAATGAAGAAACATTTTGTATTTGATAGAATAAGTCTGGTAGCTGTTGTAGATGAAGTTACACAGCTTCATCTCCTTCATGAGTTAAGGTGTTGATACAGAATAAGTTATGAAGAGTGAGAAAAGATTAAAATTACTTTAGAAAGAAGACATGTCTAGGTTGTGAAAGGCAAGGTAGAAATTATTTGCCACCTCACAGTTGTTACAAGAGCAAGTCATAGTCATGATAATATGCAATCTCTTTTCATATTGCTGGAAGATAACATAACTGCATTGCCATAAGCAGGCACAACTCACCATGTCCTGCTTGCCATTGTTCTCCATGCTGAATTGTTCCTGGATTCTGAAAATCACTGGGAAGTACTGTGAAAAATTGCATGAAACAGAGACAGTCAAGGGATAAGGCATATCCTGACTCTACAATATATAAGGATCAGCATAAATTAGAGCTAGCACATGATCTGTCCTTCTGTGTGCAAAGAAGGATTTTCTCCCAAAGTAATTAGGCTTTATGTGCAAAATGTTTTTTTTACATTCCTTGTTTATAGATACTAATTGCTTTATCATCTTCCTTAACCTAAATTTTGTGGTTGTTGTCTAGAATTTTTAGCGTGGTAACAGACACATAGCAGTTGACAGATAAATGTACTTAAATCCATTATTTTTATTTCTTCCTTTAATTGTTTCATTACAAGTTGTGAGGTAATAATTATAGTCAGTTATCCTTATTCAGAATACAAACACTTAAAAAGGGTCAAAATTTTGATATATGAAGTATCAAGCTCTGTCTTAAATGTCACTGAACTTCCTTTTTTGACTTATATGCCTATAAAAAGTATCCTGCAGGCGATTCTGAACATGGAATCAGATTTCTTAGCAATATAAAAAAGATACATGCAGACACAGAATTAACTTTCCACATTGTTCCTCCAACTTATTCTAAATAACAAATGCACACTATGGAGGCAAGGATGCAGGCAGAGACCCGGTCTTATAGTGGTGAAACAGGAGTTGCTTACTATCTACCCAGTCACCTCCTTAGCTGAGAAGATCAAACAGAAGGAAGCACCTGTGATAGATTTACAGTAAAAATAAGTGGATTGAAATTGAGATATTTATTAGATGACAATGGCCTTCCCATTGTAACTGTACTGAAAATTAGCTAGAGTGAGCAACCTACTCTTTGGGTCCCACCTGGATATGCCGAGCCATGCTGCAGACTTTCTTGGCAGCCAGGAGTCCTTGTAGTGTGTTCTACAAGTCTTTGTGTTGCCTTGGCCTGAGCTGGTTGGTGCTTCCTTCCTGATGAGCTATAGAAAGTCTTGTTTCTTCTTCAGACTTACAGAGTGAGTAATGGGGAGTTGCTGGTCAGATAACGTGTATCATTGTGCACATCTGTCTTTGCTGTGAAGGATTGATCCAAGTGAATTCCTAGTCCAAATTTTAGCCCAACCTTCAGCTGTGTCACTTGGAAGGACTACTGGCATGTCAAACAATAAGGATTAGTGTGTGGATAGAAAGGGCAAGAGCATACCATACTCATATTGTGATGTCCTTGGTGATTTTAGACTCCTTCTATTTTCTGTATGTGATCTATCCCATTGTCTGCACATGTCTGTGGTACAGTCTGAGTCTCTTTGTGCAGAGGTCTACTGCAGAACTTCTATTGACCTAAATCATGATGGAAACAAAGATTTTGGAAAGTGACACAAGAAGAATAAACTATATCCCCAACACAGTGGGATGCTAAAGAGAGAAGAAATGAAAATATGAAGTGTTTTGGGAAACAAGACAGAAATTTAATGTATTTGTAGAATTCATTCTCATTTTCAGGTCTCTGCTCAGAGCTCTGACATAAAGCTAACTAAAAAAACCCAGCTTTATGCTTCTGTTACAGGCAATGAAATTTAGAAAACTTGAGAAAAAGAAAGATTTTGCAGGATTATAAAACCAAGAGGAGAGAAGCTTCCAAAATTTCATGCATTTGTTCAAGAACAGAACTTTAAGAGGGCTTTGTCCATCTGTTTCGAAACCAAAATATAAATGCGTCTCCTTCCCAAAGAAAGAATTCTGAAATCTATTCCATATCTTTACTGTACAATATATTGCACACTTTAACACCAGCACATACACTTAATCAAAAGTACTAAAATGTCATAACTCTATCACGAAGCTGGGAGATGTTGGCCTGTGTCCCAATTAGTTCTTTTATTAGCTACTCTTGTACAATAATTTTTAATGAACTGAGGATGAATTTGATCAGGAACTGATTTAAAAGAGCATGTTATAAACAGTAAATTGTTGCAGGGTAGGAGATAGGTTATGCCCCAATAGAATTAGCTGTGCTAGACTAAAACACACCTATAACCTCATTTGTGTTAGAAAGAATTTTGTTTCTTATGCAGAATTTTTGAATAGTTGGGTTTTTTTCAATGTATTTGCTTTAGAATGATAGAAGGACGCATTTTTAAGAATTTTAGATTTCTTATATACTTCGAGGTTTGCAAGGGAAGGAATAATGACTTGGAACAAAGACTCTGTAGGTTTACCTGAAAACTTTACTGTTACAGGTCTTAAACAGAAGGTCTCAGAAAATTTGGACTTAGTGGGAAAATTTCCTCAGCTTTAAAAACAAAAAGACATTCATTCTGTCAATATCTGTTGCAATCCCCCCTAGGATGGCATGGTGCTAAGATGCTGATAATGTGGATGGGATGGTGGGCACACCCTGCCCTGCAGGATTTTCTGAGAGGGGAGGATGTTCCTGAATTTATCAGAGCACCCCTACACTTCAGGAGAGGCAGCCTTGCTTGTGCTCACTTTATTTTCTATGAAGAGGGTCATGCTGACATATATCAGCATAGTAGGCCATGTACAACCTTGTGTTATTTTCTATCAAGACCTTACCTCAAAAGAACCAAAAACACACTTAAAATTAGATCTAAGTTTAAGTTTTTTTCTGTCTGAGGGGCCAAATTATCTTTTGTCTTACTAACTGTAAATCAAGTTCCATAAATCCAACCTGGGATCTGAAGTCTTAATTAGGTTTCTGTTACAGAAAGAAGGAAAATAACAATTCTGTAACTGAATTTCTATTTGTGATTCATTTTTAACAATCCATGAGCCAGGACATGTACCCCCACAGAGGTACTCTGTTTCTCCAGTGCTTACAAGTACGAAGAGAGAATGTGAAAATTGTTCCGTTTTTTTCTGCACTAGCCCTTTTACTGACCACTTTAAATAAGATTACCACATTTAAACTGAGTGAACACTGTACTAATTCTGTCAAACTTCAGTGATCTCCTATGCTTTGAAAACAGCTTTGAAACCTCCTTTGGTTTATTTAAAAACTTTTCTTTTCCAGAATATTCCTTATAGATTTGCCATTTCTTTGACAGCTGGGAGAGAAATTGATCAGGCAGTGTTTCTGGTAAAGTGTATTGAGACTAAATCCATATAAATCCTGCAATTCCTTTATATTTGAGATAGAGTTCATCTTATTATTTAATATCATTACAGAAAAGGCCTGCTTTTCACTTGACTTAGATGATTTAATAGTATAATGTTGTGGTAAAGAAGAGGGTTTATTTGTAGCAAGTACATACAATCTTCACAAAAATCAGTAGGGCAACCGAAACAACTTCTTTGCTTATTGAAATCAGAACAGTTATACCTTTTTGGAAGGACAATCATGTCAGTCAAGAAAGTCTAATTTGAGGGCAAGCATTTATTTTGTTCTCCTTTTAGTGTGAGATTGATAAGGTTTTGGCAGAGTTATGCTTCTGAGTCAGCCTTAGCTTAAATGGGTATTGTTCTACCTACATAATACAGTCTAGTAGTTCCTAATCTTATAAAGCTCAGAAGGAATAATCAAATCATGCTCTTAAAATGCCACGTGCAGATTTCAAACTAATCCTTATCTTCTCACAGAATGAAATGAGATAAAATACCTGTTTTACTGAACTGGTTCTAATAGATTCACTTTACGAAGCAAGCTAATGCTAACGTCCATTTCCATGGAAACGGAGCTTGCAGTGGCGTCTTGCATGCAGTGTTTGGGGTTAAGCAGAGCCGAGTTTGGGTCCCACATTCCACGCTATCTAAACTGGTTACATACTGCAAATATGCAGTGCCAATCTCCACGTTATGACAGTCGTTTTCCTTTGGGGACTGGGTACCCTCCATGAGAAGCACTCCCACCGACTCACACCTCTGCACTTTCCACAGGCTCTGCCGCACCCATGCTCACTGCAGCGCCCGCCAGCTTCTGCCTGACTGTTTATCAATGGATTTATTTTTAGTGGCTTTGAAATGGGGAGATGCTGAGCCACATTCTGCCCCTTCTGCTCTGCCTCTGCACTGGCTGGGCTAACAGGGAGAGGGAGAATGCAAGGCAGGGTAGTGTTTCAGCCTTTTTTGCTGCAATTCAGCATTGTGAGCTGGATTACAGAGCCCAGACCAGCTTAGGTGTATGTGTGGCATTCCAGCACAACAGCTTTTGTGAGCAAAGAATGCCTATCGTCTGCATCTGATGCAGTTTATATTTTGCAGGTTTCTGCAGGTGCAAAGCACTGAATAAGTAAAACCATCCTGTAGGCAGCTGCTTAGATATCTCCTGTTTGTTACTTTAAGAGAAGAGAAAAATATCCAGATTCTGGTATCTTGGTGTGTCTAAGTTAGCCAACAAGGACCTTGTGAAAATCCTGTTTTTCTTCAAATAGAAAACAGATCCCATTCTTTATCTTTGTGGGGGAAATAAAGAAAGGTAACAGCAGGGTATTCTTCTTGGGTTTTTTTCTCTTTTGTCTGTCTGATTTCATTTTGTTTAACTCCTTCAGGCTCTACTGTTCATTTCTCATCCTGTTTAAGTGTATCATTAATGAATTCACTTTTCATTTATTATTATTTATTTGCATTATTTTACTGCATAAAGACCAACATTCTTCATCTGAAGAGCTGTACAAATCACCAAACACAGCAAAACAAAAAAAAAAAAACAACCTGTAATAGAAGACTAGAGACAGCAGACTAATCCAGACAGGCAGAGAAATCCTAAGGAACATTGCAGAGTATTTGTCAGGATGACAGGTAGGGATCTTAGAGCACCATTAGCCTAAACATTTAAGTTCCTGTTAAGCAGAATTGCAAAGGAGACTGTGACAGGTAATTTTGCAGGAAAGACCAGTGTGACAGATTAACATCAACAAAATTTTGGAATGGATTTACATTTGCAAAGGATCAACATAAGGACAGACACAATCTCTGCCTCAAATGAGGTCTTTATGTAAATGAGTGTGGGAAAAAAAGGAAAGCAGGACTACAGACAGCATCATTAGATGCTGGGGTAGGATTTTCTTTTCTTGGTGGTAACAAGCTATTTAATATACATATGCATGATTGCATACATGTACAAAGAAGACTGCATACATGTACATATGGAAATAAATACAGTCCAGGGAATATGTTGTTAGCCAGAATAATCTGGATGGTTCAGCTCTTCATCTTTCTTCACTACTCTGTAATGCAAGAAATCCAGATTCACCTGAAAATGCCATCAGCATTGCTTTCCCAAATTGCATTACACTTCACAAAGGCAAATATTTGTAGGCTGAAAGCAAGCATGGTCTATTTTTCCCTGCAGTAATTTGTTGGAGGGGGGAGCTTCCCATTTCAGAGCTCTCAGGCACTCGCTGTTGCAGAATGCTAAGTATGGCTTCCCCCATGCACTGTTTCCATGGGGTATCACATAGAGACAGAAGGGGCATGGAATGACAGAAGAAATATATTTATGAACACCAAGGACAATTTATTCTGTCTTTACAAGCAGACCTAAGGAAAAATATGTCAAAAATACCTCAGCATGAGAAACTGCACTGTAGTTAGTTCCTTGGCTTAATGTATCAGAAAAATATGCATCTCAAGCTGATCCCACCATGATCTCTCCATCTGTGGCACATCATTTATTCCAGGAGTGTATAAACTGCATTCATTAATACAATATTCTCCCAGGTTCATCATAAATGTGTGTTGCAGGTATGAATCTAGGGCCATGTTTGAATTTAAATCTGGATTGCCGGTATACTCTTCCACCTTTTATAAAATAGCACTTGACATAGGCATTTTTCAGATTGCCAGGCTGGCACAAATGCACTTAGGCTATACAAGCTTGAATTTTCCATATGGTTATGTTTTAATCAACATGAATTTATTATTTTGGATCCTTCTCATATCCAACTGTATAATGAATTTTTATTTATAGAATTTCTTATTTGTCTGATGGCCACAGTTCCTAAGAGGGGCTTCTGTAACGGGAGGCAAAATGCTAAACGGAGCTAATACACAGAGCCTGCTTCAAATAATTGTACAAGGTTTTAGCTGTCTTTCTGAAAAAAAAATATATATCATGCTAACACTGATAAATTACATCTGTGTCCCATGAAGCCACCTATAACAATTGACCATTTAATTGCAAGAATTGAGAAAAATCTATGAAAGCCCCAGTAACCAATTAGTCTTTTTAGGATTTGGCTATGCTTTACTATGGGGAAAGTGTACTTCCCATTGCATATAAGCAGTCCGGGTCGTTGGTACATCTACAACAGCTGCCAAAGTAGACTTGGTGCACTCAATCGCCAGCACCTGCCTGCACTGACAAATCTGCCAGCAAGTATTCAAGTCCTGCTGGTGCTACCCTCCTCTCGCAGCATGCCATGATGAGGAAAGACTGTACAGGGGAGCAAACCAAGCTGATTTTGGCAGGGACATGCCGCAAAGGTGGGCATGCTGCCGGAACAAGTCTCAGCAACCCCAAGGCCCAGCCCTCCTCCTGATACACATCTGATTGAAGGCCTCCTCCCCGCCAGGCATGAGGGATAAGAAGAGAGGAACAAGGACAGTGAAGGGCACGTTCCTTGGTGTACCCAGCCTGGTGGCTTGGTGTATGTGTGCGTTTAGAGGGCTCACTGCACACATGCTGGGACACTGGACCCACTGCACCATGATGAGGAGTGCTTTGTGCATCCACAAGTCTCCTCTGTTCTCTTCTTCTCCTGCCTAACCCTTCTCCTTCCCTCACAAACTTGTACATCCATGTCTCCACAGCTACACCTTTTCTTTTCCTCCCCTGCCCTTTTCTACCCAGTACAACACTTTTTTGTTTCAATTTACTTGTTACTCTGCTGTGCAATTGACTTGAGAATGCTTAAAGAGAACTAAATGATATTCAAGTATTGCCTTGTTGATATTCACATCATGTCTTTTCCCTACATTTATTTTACTTGCAAGACCCCTCAATACAGATCCCAAGTATTGTTCTGTGCCCAAATGGGCTCTCAAGTTAGTCTCCAGGTAGAGCTGCACCAAATGTAACAAATAAATAACAGAATTTGTGAAGGACTGCACACAACTAAGGCTTAGGATGTTGGACAAAGAGATTCCACTGATGATTTTCAGACCATATGTATGTCATTCCAGAAGTCTTAGCTCTGTGAAAGCCTTTGATGACCACTGCTTCTGGTTTTCCAAGCTTTATCTCTAAGTATCTACAAAACTGCTTCTCTGGCTTCAAAGTATTCTAATGTTATAAATACTTCTACTTAGCCTCTAGAACAAATTACATCCATGATGATGATGGTTTGTAAAGTTCTCAAGAGCTTTGAATGATTACTTTGTTGTTGTTTTATCCTATTTTCTACTTTATTATGCAAAAGATTATTTTTAACAGAGCTAAATAGAAAGCACCAAGATATTTGAAAAGAGCTAGCAAATGACAATTGAGAGCTAATGCCTTAATATAATTCAAATCCTATACAGTAGGGGGTATGCCTAATCATTGAGGATATGAAAAAGTGATTCTAATTTTTCAAAACAGTCAGAAGTATTATTTAACCTGTATTTAATAAAACAAAAAATTATGTGCAATAGAACGTGAAGAATTATATTGATAGAAGGAAAGGCTATGGTTAATATGGTATTCTCAAAATCCTAGGTCTTTGCTGGATATACCTCAGGTTTGTACTAACATACAGAAACTTCTGTCACACATATCAGAAACCAGAGAACTTGAGCTTAACACTGACCACAGACCAGGCTGGTCTTCCAGTCTCCAGGGACTGGCTGGAAACTGGCTGCCAATTTCATCCAGTGATGACTGCATGCTTTGCAATGGATATGCAAACAAAAGGATACAAGAACAGATCACTTTACAGTCTTTTTTTCCTCACCCACACATCCAGAAAGACAGGCAATTTTCTTTGTAGTTCACCAAGGAAATGGTTGCAGAGCACCTTAACCCACTACAGCACACGAACTGCAAGCTCGGCTCCCAGGCAGCTGGGGGGACACACTCCTAGTCCTCTCACCCTTCTAGTCCTGAGAAAAAGAAAAGACTTTTTTTTTTTTCAAATGTTTTCTCTAGAAAACAGCCTCAAGCTCTCCATACCCAGTGGGAAAACATTTTATCTTTCATAAATTTGGGTGCTCAGAGCCCCTAAAGTCTCTAAGAGAAGCTCTGGTTTCTAGAACAGTTAGGGCTCGAGTTTAAAACCGTGGACATTTTTCTGACAAAGACTTCTCCTCATTATTTCTTTTGCTACTCTCAACCAGTTACTGTCTTCACAATCACAAAGCCTATTCACAAACTGCAGTGCCTGTAAGAAATCATATTTAAGCATCACTTCATGCAGTGAAGTTTATTACATTAACTATTTCTAAAATGAAACTTTCTCAAAATGGTTTTTTCTTTTTCCTTTTAAGCATTCCTACTTTCTCCATAGCCTATTCTATTAAGCTCACTTCTCAAAAAGGAAGAAGAAATATCCTCCAGAATTACTTGCAAACCAAACATTTAATGCAAAACATGTAGACTATGGTAATATGTAGACATCCCAATTAAATATTTCATCACCTGGGGCTGAAAGATTTAGCAACCTTATAGTGTGATCCTGTCCCTAGCCAAAGAAGTGTACAGTCCATATTAGCAAAATCCTTAAAATCTTTCTTAGGCTTCAAGATTTTCTCTAATTTTGATTTGAAACAAAGGAGAGAGGGGAACTAACCACTATGAAAAGATCAGCTGTAGCAGAAAAAGAATGAAGAATAGACCTGATTCATTCTGGCTTCAAGGCATTAGAAAATTTCTGGAGTTTAGAGAATGTTATTGAATAAAGAGTGCCAGGCCAGAATACAGCACTGTATTGACAATAAACACACTTATTACGCCTCCTAAATCTAAATTTTTGAAGAGCAAAAAGCGCATTTCTAGTGACTCTCATACTTCTTCCTCATATTGATTGAAGGAGATACCTGGGACTAGGAAAATGGCTCTGTTTCCCATAAAGATTTGAATTGCATTAATTCTGGGAAAAGTGTTTATACCCAGTATCAGTGGGCTTATATAAGTAAAATTTATTCTGAAACAGAAAGAGAATAGACATTATTCCTAAAAAACACTTTCATACCAATATTCTTGTGTTTAAGCCAGGCATTTTACAGAAGTAATTATTTCAGTATACAAAAAAAAACCCCAACAAAAACCCTGAAATACAAAGGCATTGTTTGTCTAAAGACTGCTTTGTTAAAGGCTTAGAGAAAACTTTGAGACATATATAATTCAGACACCAATAGAAAAGGTCTTTGATTTCTTGGTCTCCTATGAAAAATACTCTACCAGAATACTTGTTCCATCGTGGCCTTTTCACTAAACTGAAACTAATTGCATCTTGAGAGTTAATCTTCCTCCAGAGATAATAACATGGGACTAAATTCTGCTCTAAGCTATAGCAGTATTAATCTGAGTAAGGCCTTTGAAGTGGGATTCATTTTTATGCAACATACTTTTCAATACATTCACTGTTTGCAGGTTTTATTTGGAAATCCCACTTTCATCAGGTTAAAGCATCACACTACCAATACTGAGTAATAATAACAATATCTAGCAGCGTAACAACACACTGCTCCCTGACGTTCTAACTGCTCCTTGAAAAGGTGAATGATTGCCAACTCACAGAAGGAGACTGCAATACATAAGACATATGAATTAAATAGTAGAAACTGCCTCCATAAAGCACCATAAAATGTCCTCAGGGCACCACAACACAACTCCCACGGGGCTTGGGAAGGGCAGCAGGCTTGTTCTGATGATGGCCAGTGGTTTTTCTGCCTCTAGCTTTCCCCAGGACAACACAGAAGCTGCTGGTACCTATCCCAACCTTGAGTTACACCGTACCTGTGCAGCCATGGCAGCACTTTTGGGAAGCAGCCATGGGTGTTTGTGTCTGGCAGTGGCGTGGGGAGAAGTGCAGGTGGCACACGGCTGCACATCTGCCCCCAGGAGCTGCATCGCCTGCCCAGGGGCAAGACTAGGCAGGACTGACCCCCATGTTGGTCTTCACCCTTCCAGAACCAGCTGCACTAAGCTCACTTTCACAGGAGTCCCAGATTTTCAGGTTTGCTCCCGCTTTTGGTAGTTGACCTGAGAGAACAGGGAGTCAGCATAACAAGCTGTCAGGTGAGGTGATTTATCATTCTCACAGGGGGAATTATACACTCTCTGATAAAATCCTACAGGGATTAATGTGGTGCAAGATCCTGCTTAAAGGAGCTGGTATGGGTAACTCAGTGTACTTCTTGCCTCCTTCTGCCCCCAACTCCAGTCTTTCATGTATTTGCTTCTTTGATTTGCTTATTAACCTGTAATTTTCCTGCTTTTACGCTTTACTTCCTTTTTCTGTTCTAGCATTTGAGGTCTGAAGCAAACACTAATTATCAAAAATCCCATCACTGAAGATATCCGTTTCTTCACCTTTTAAGAACACCTTCACACTTTTTGACATTCTAAGTCTGTGGATTGTGAAAGCAGCTGCAGACTCAGGCAAGGCATCTGCTGCTTCTGCCTGCCCTCTGAAAAGCCTTCAAGCTGGTCAGGAACCACTTGCTGGCACATTAACAAGCCACAATGTACATAAGCATTTGGGGTTTGTCCTTGCAGAGGATGCTGTCTTTAAGGGAAGGGGTATGATTACAGTGCTGTTCTCCAGTTGCCAGCTGGGGCACGACAGATCTTGAATCAGTTCCTGAAACCCCAAGCACGTAGCCAAGGTGTCTGCTGTCCTTCACTGAACATACTGGGAAGGCAGGGAGGTAACCCTCTCAGATGAGACATCTCCACTGAATACTTTAAATCAGGTTCTGGGAGATTCCCACAAGCACGGCAGCATTTTCTCCACCACTGTGCACACCAGGTCCCCTCCAGGTGCCACCACAAAGAGAACAACCTGTCCTCAAGCCTGTGGTGGCAGCATTTCAAGTGGCCTTGAGGCCATCTTGGTGACAACAGAGTTCACAGCCACAACTTCAGCGTGCACCCTGGATTTGAAGCAGAGGGGACTGCTGTCTGCTGAACACACGTCTCTGGTTTGGAAATGTACTGTTCAGTGTGCAGGAGTGGGTAGTGTTGGTGCTGTGAGAAAGGCAAAGGGAATGGTGGTACAGCTCCAAAAAGTGATCAAGATGTTGGTATCTGCAGAGTGCTTAGGTAGTTGGGAGACTGGAGACCTGCCAAGCAGGTTGTGATTAGAGACAGAATAATTTAGGTTAGAAGGGACCTCAGAGGTCACCCAGTCAGAAAGACTCCTCAAAACAGAGCTAACCTCAAAGCATAGCAGCTGCTTAGAGTCTTCCTCACCTACATACCGAAAATCTCCAAGAACAGAAGTTTCACTTTTGAAGCAACATGACCTAGTACTTACCTGTTCTCAGTTTGAAGATGTTTTTCACCTATACAGACAGTCAGAACAGCCCATCCTCCAACATGTGACTGTGACTTACCTTTCTTTGCTGTGCATCTCTGAGGCTCTGTCTTTTCTATAACCTTCTTTTAGTTGAAAAAAGCAGTAGGGTCCTTCTCCTTAATCTTTCCCTGTCCAGGTCAAGTAAGCCCGCTTCCCTCAGCCTCCTCCCATCATGTCGTGATGCAGTGATTGAACTCACTCCAGCTTGTGAACATCTTTTCTCTATGTGGTGAACTGAAACTGGACAAAGTACTCTGTGTAACAAATAAAGTGGAATTATCTGTTTTATCAGTTTTATTCTCAAAGCCACTTACTTGCCAACTACTGGGCAAATATATTCAGCTCACTTATAAACAAGTTTGTCCTGGATTTTATCTCAGTATTCTTGAAAGTCCCAGCAGAAGACAGGGTTAGGAGGGAGGCAGAGCTGGTAACAGGTTTCACAGATGAGTTCTTTGTCCTGTTTGTGATTCCAGACTGATGTTGCTAAAGCTGCAAAGAGTTTTGCTCACTCCCAGGGTCATTTCATAATTCTCAGACTCATATTTTTTAGCTCTTCTGTAGAACAGTTTCCTTTTCTATCAACTAGGCTAGCTTGGCAGTTCATATCCACTTTGCTGACATTTAGTCTTTTAGCCAGCTAGCCTTGCTCCATTCCAAGGTAATTTCAGCTGAAAAGAGTTTAAAAACTAAATCTAGTGTTGGTTGTCTGAAGGCCTAACTGCTAGTTAGAACCCCACATGGTTGCAGCTAAAGTCCTCTTTCAGAAGATGCCACTTCAGAATCTGCCCACATAAAGTTTCCTCAGAGGACTAGGAGAGAGAGAAAAGATGCGTTATCAAATGCAGGGTGCATTAAAAGGTAGAGACTGCCAGCATAAAGCCGGAGATGTCAAAGAGGCTCAGGAATGGACTGTGGAGTAATATTGAGAGCTTTGCATACAGGTCAGGCAAACAGCTGGCATTATGACAAGGGAGGGAAAAGATTATATGAAGAGCGTGGCCAACTGAGGCAATCCTCTGTTCCACCTCTGTACTGGCAGGACAACTTGTTTGGGAGGCTGCTGGCAAGAACTGCAGCCAGAACAGCCTCTACATAGCCAAGCTTTACCCTGTTTCCCATGTGCAATCCCCAGAGTTGTGCAGGCAGCAGTTGTGCAGTTTGTGCTTTGTATCAAGGCATGTTGGTTTTACACACTTCTTGACCCTGAATCTTTAGGTAAAAGCAAATTTTCAACACTTTATTTGCCTGGGCAGCTGGGATGACAACAGAGGTCTCTGCCCTCCAGCAACCTTCAGGTGTGATTTCACAGTGCAGACTGCTCTGCAGTCATACCAGCTCCAGCACCCTTGTCCTGCTTGTCCTGCTTGTGCTTCCTGCTGTGCTGTGCTGCTTCCCTGTCACATCCAGCCAACAGCTTGCACTAAGGACAATGAGCTTTAAAACATCCCCAAATTGTTACAAAAGTGCTGTATTATGAAACCACAGCCTCACTCCCCTACTTAGGGCAGCAATAGCCTTCAGTCTGTCACTTTTCATGCCATTGTGAGAGCCTTTTTACAAACCTCAGTGGTTTTTACTACCATGCTGTGGTGTGAATATGACACCTTCCTGTAATATCTGGCAAGTTTCTTAAAAGTGACTTGTCAGTCCGTCTATGGGAACACAGCTGGGATGGCTGTGTCATTGCTTGATGATTAGATGCGCTCAACCTTGGAGTAAACACATTTATATGGAAGGAGAGGATATCGGAGACTTTGCACCTCTCATTTTGTACTTGAAATGGTCCTCTGAAAGAATTCAATGCATATTAGGGGTCCAGACTTGGTGTTAAGAGCTAAATATCTCTCATCTATCACTTGTGTCCTCCATTCCTGGTCTTAGATAGGTGGACATGTATTAGTAGATAGAAACAGGAATATGGTTATTTGCCCTCAGATACCTCTTTTACCCCAGAATTTCTGCTGTATCAATAAAGGAGGTGAACCCAGAGATCTGGATGACTATCTTGACAATTCTTTAGAGCAGTCCCTTCCACAGGTTGGCCTGTGTAAATTACAACTCACAGACATTTCAAGAATTTCAACGTTCTCCCTGGTGTGGTTTGGGAACTGGTACTGTGCTTGCTGACAATACACAGGAATCACAGAAGGTCAGCTAATTTTGCTGCCAGATGCTCTCCAAATGGAGAGGAAAATACACATACCCTGTTTGTGTTAAGTCTATTAATGCAGTCATTAATTGCAGCCTCCTGCTCAGGCACCATCCTGAACATAAAATAAATGAAATGTTATTTAAGGGATTGCTCTTAGTCCAACCTGATTTTTGCATGAAGGCTTATAGAGTTCATATATATAGAACTTATATAGTTTATGCTTGATAATCATAGAAATAGAAATATAAGGAGACAATGCCACTGTGTGTGTAGCACCTAGACAGAGACAAAATGAGGACCTGCAACCTAATTCTTTTCTGAGAACACCTTTCTGATTTCTTTTCTTTAGAACTGCTGTAAATGCAAAACTTCCCAGTGGAAAGCTTCAGCAGGCTTACACTTCAATATATGTGGTGGCATTTGATACCTCGGGTAGGTACATTTTTCCTTGTTTAACATGACATTGTTTTATGGGGCTTAAAAATATTGGCTTGGATGTTGTGCTTTGCTATTCAATGCTTGGCACAAAGGAATCTAATATAACTTTATCACTGTGATTTTTAAGGGAACCTAGGATCTAGTCTGCAATGCAAGACGTATACACTCCTCAGGCTGCTGCACTTCTTGGACCAAGATGCTGTCATTCATGCCATTCTTCTTCCTTAAGATAATTTTTGCACTGACAGTCATGACAGGTTGCATGAAGATCTGCTTTGTGAGATGTGGCTAATCAGGGAATTTCTGAGAAGATGAACCCCTAGACAGCTAGTGAAGCAAAGTCATGTCAGCAATCTTCGTTGTACAGTATCAAGCAGCTACGTCAGAAAGGGACTATCTGGTGGATCCTATTCCATTTAAGTGCACGTTTGTGCTTCACATCTGAGATACATGTTCTAACAAGACTAGAAAGCCTGACACATGGAGAAAATTGAAATCCTGAAATTTTAACACTTCCTCCTTCAAAAAATTTGAAATCCTTCCTGGAGGAAATTTATGCAAAACATTAATCATCTCAGCAGAACACTGTTCAGCTCCAATTTCAGCTTCTTTGAACTCACAGCTTGGTAAGTGGATCCAACAGTATGCAGAAACTGCATGTTAATGTTTGTATATTTTTGAAATTGTCGAATCATTTAGGTTGAAAAAGACATCTAAGATCACCAAATTCAATCATTAACCCAGTACTGCCAAGTCCTCCACTAAACCATGTCCTTAAGTGCCATATCTACATCTTCTCAATGCCCCCAGGGATGGTGACTACAATACTTCCCTGGGCAGACTGTTACAATGCTTGACAACCTCTCCTGTGAAAAACTTTTTGCTAATATCCAATCTAAATCTCCCCTGGTGCAGCTTAAGGCCATTTCCTCTTCTCCTATTGCTTCTACTATTGAGGGAAAAGACTGACCCCCACCTGGCCACAACCTCCTTTCAGATAATTGTAGAGAGTGATAAGGTCTTCCCTCAGTCTCCTCTTTTCCAGGCTAAACATGCACAGCTCCCTCAGCTGCTCCCCATCAGGCCTGTGCTCCAGACCCTTCCCCAGCTTTGTTGCCCTTCTCTGAACCTGTTCCAGCACCTCAATGTCTTTCTTGAAGTGAGGGGTCCGGAAGTGGACACAGAATTCAAGGTGCAGCCTCACCAGTGGCAGGTACAGAGGGATGATCTTTGCCCTAGTCCTGCCGGCCACACTCTTTCTGATCCAAGTCAGGATGCCATTGGCCTTTTTGGCCATCTGGGCACACGCTGGCTCGTGTTCAGCTGCTGTTGATGAGCATTCCCAGGTCCCTTCCCACTGGATCACTTTCCAAGCACTCATTTCCAAGCCCGTAGCAATTCATGGGGTTGCTGTGACCCAAGAGCAGGACCCGCCACTTTGCCTTATTGAACCTCATGCAATTAGGTTCAGCATTGATAGTCAGCCCACTTGATAATCACATATTGAATACTGTGAATATCATCTGGATGCATACCCCCTGTCCAGCTCCCTCTGCAGAGCCTTTCTACCCTCCAGCAGATCAACGCTCCTGCCCAGCTTGGGGTAATCTGCAGACTAAGTAAGTGTGCCCTCGATCCCCTCTTCCAGATCATTGATAAAGACAATAAACAGAACTGTGCCAAATACTGAGCCCCACGGAGAAACACTAGTGTGGATTTCACTCTGTTCACCACCACTCTCTAGGCCCAAACATTCACCAGTTTTTTACCTGGTGAAGAGTACACCCATACAAGCCATGAGCAGACAGTGTCTCCAGGGACAGACACTGCTTTGGAAAATGGTGTCAAAGGCTTTACTTATGCTCAGAAGAATGACCTTGTCTAAAAGATAATTTTGAAATGATGAATTGGAATGGTTTGTAGTGAGGAATAACACTGGAATTTTTCCTTCAAAGCTGACAGTTTCAGAATGTGTTTCTAATGGAACTGAATTCTGCAAGGGGAAGCAAGTCAGTTGGAGACCCAGTTTAGCGGGAACCTGCTGATTCTGGGTACGGAGGCAGGCAAATTACTGTAATTGCACACTATTTGCTTTAGTCAAAATCCTACAAAATGTCTGTGGAAGAAGTCCAGTAACAAGTAGTACCTGTGAAAATTATCAGGTCAGTCATACTTCTTATTCCTCTAATTTTTTCAAAAACAGGCCAATCCTTACTTAGCCCCAGTTCCAACAAATCTCTATCCCATCTGGACACCAGCCTTTTTCCAAGATGAGTTCCACAACACCAGGGAAGGAGAAGGAGGGACTTGTTTCCATAATTGTTAGTGTACATTAAGCTTCATCACTACCTGCAATCTGGAAATACCACAGATGACTGTGGTTGTCAAATGCCTCACTAAAGTTTCACATGGCTGATAATGTATAATGGAGTCACTCCGAGGTGTTCCTAGAAAGGCCTTATATTGTCCATCTCAGCACACTCAAGCTCCCTTCCATTCTGAGTAGCAAGAAGAAACTACTTTTTGTTGATGCAACATGGTGGTGCAAAGACTGCAGATGGACATGGGCTAGAGATGATTTTTGACAGTCCTGAATGCAAAAACTCAGGTAAATATCATGTCATCAAGCCACAGTACACACCTAATGACTATTTAGAGGCAGATGGGCTAGTAGCAAGCTCAACATTGCCTACTCTGACTTCAGTGCTGTTACGTGGATGAATACTGATGTCACCTAATGCAGTGACGGATGTGTAGGGTGCTCAAGATGCAAAAGTCCTCCTGACATGCTGAGACAGGTCAGGAAGCATGCCAGACTTTTCACCATGCCTCAGTCCTGGCATGTAAAGGCAAACTAGGAGTAGCCTCTAGGTATTCTGGAAATCAAATTGCAAGTGTCCGTGCTGTGATAGGGATGCCCAGGACATCACTATGGTCCAGTCTACCCTGCAGATATTACAGACTAATCTCTGAATATGCCTCTCATCAGAGCTTATCCCATCACACACTTCCACACAGTCACCTGATTAACTAGCCCACAGAGCAGCACTAACAGTGATTACCTTGGCAGAGCTGAGTTATTTTCAGTGCCTGCAATTCTGTTCCCTCCAGGTGTAATTACAAGAGCAATTAAAACCAGCCAACTGTCTTCAAGTATTATTTCTTGAGAAAACAGGTCTCCAAATAGGTTATATATATTCTGCTATCTCAACTGTAGCTCAGGATGGCCTCAAAGTACTCTTATACAGTCTCCCTGTGTTTCTTTCCCTAAGCCAGCAAACCCTGGCCACTCCTTTTTAGTGTTATTAGTGGTTATTATTGCAGAGTGATTCTTTGAAGTTTTCATTTCCAGGCCTACCAGTTCTCTGGCTTTGGGTAAGACCTCCAGTAGGTGTGACAAACTGCCTTCTCAGTCTTTACTCCAAAGTTTGTTCTCAACAGCTTGTCTAATGCTTCACTGGTTTCCTGCCAACCATAAACTCTAGTTAGGTAAGGACTAAAAAATTCATAAAAGAAAGTCTTATAGTCTAAAAATTACTTTCTTCTGACTAGGTTATACACAATTTTTATGGGTTTGCTTCTCTGCACTCTTATTCTGCTACACAAAATTGTCAACAGATCAAAACTACACAGGAAATAGTCTGCTATGGGCAAATAAAGAAGCAGATGTTTTTCATTTAGCCAAAAGGAAGATAAAAAGAAAAACTAGATAAACTAGTTCAAGCGGAGTGTCCAATAATGTAAATTGGTCAGAAATAAAGGTTTAATGTTAACTGAAGCTGAGCACTTTGTTAGGCAGCCTATAAGAAATACTTTCCAAATCACATCGTCAATATGCTTTCTGCAGTATTACAGGTCATCAGGAAAGTGAAAAAGTAGATTTCAAGTAATATTATAGCATTTATTCACACTTTCAAAAAGAAACATTAATGGGGAACCAGTCTCTGGATAATGAAGGAGTTTCTGATTGACAAATTTGTGTCTTGGGAAGCGACATCCATTAACCTACAAAGCACAGGCGAGATCCCAAATAAGCAAACACAAAAACATGCAAACCTCCTTGCTTTCACCAGTGTAATTGTGAACTGAAATGTAACTCCTAGCTGTTTTATTTGTCAGGGTGTGATCTCTCTGATTAAAACACATTAAGTGTATTGAAAATTCAGACCAGGAAAGATGTGAAGAAAGACAACTTAGAATAGTTTTATCTACAGCACAGTGCCTGATAAAGTATTTTTTTCCATACATGTACACTATGACTGTGGGTAACACAAAACACTTCCTACTTTCAAGCACTTGCATCTCTTTTGTACCTGTGGCTCTAGAGGTGCCTTCTGTTCTTTGAAGCTTTCAACCCAAACTTGTTACCTAATTTTGTCAAAGGTGTGTCATTTTATTGGAGTGTGCTTAATTTTGGCAGTTGTAAAATATAAAATAAATTTTCCTTGAACATAAAACTCACTGTAAGGTTAAAACAGAAATGCCTAGAACTGTAAGTGCCTTCTTTGCCTGTGAAGAGATTAAAATGCATTTGCAAAGGGAGAATGAGCAAAACAGTCATTTTTGTGTTTAATTTCTGTAACAACCATGTCGTTTGCCTTTTCGTCATTTGAAATCTTGGCCATGAAATGAAACTGTGTAATAGGAAGCATTGCAGAAAATGGAGATGACAAAAAAATGAATGAAAATGTTTCATTCATGACAATGATACTGCTCAAAACATCTAGACTCTGATTGGCAAGAACGATGAAACTTCAGGAGCAAGCTGATTAAAAAGAGAAAGTAGAAGGCCTAACGTGGCCAAAGAGCTGGGGGTTGAAATGAAAATGACACGACCTAAAGGTCTTAATAATACACATGACTACATTATTGCAATACAGTGGAAGTACTGTGCACTGTTGATCAGGCAGTTGTTTTGACTTAAACTTCCAGTGAAAAAGCAGGTACATTTTGAGCCTTTGTTATACATGCTCTCACCCAAGTCACCGTGCTGTTTCCTATATTGGGCCTCAGATGTGCAAAGCAAAACTTATGCATGTTACATAAGTCTGAACACAATCTGTTGTCTGACAAAGGTCTCAAGACAACATATTTTCAGTTTTATCATTTAGGTGCTGATTGGGATTAGGATCATAGAAACATGGAATATCTTGGGATTGGAAAGCACCCACAAGGATCATCAAGTCCAACTCCTGGTCCTGCACACGACAGCCCCAATTCAGTATTTATTGAACATGCCCTGTCTAAAACATATTTGAGGAAAGCACACATTTTATGATGCAAATATAATAACTTATATAACCCACAGTCATACTCTTACAAATTTTTTTCACCACTTCTCTATTCTTCAGTAGGATCTTGTTATACTTTTAGACTGACAATCTCCTTTTAACCCTGTCACCACCACCATAAGAGGGACTGATGATAATCTTTTGTCATGAATGAGTTTTTAGTGGTCCTGCTTTACAAAACTCAAATTCATCAGATTTTTTGTGAATCAGACTCTCTCCTGTTTTAAATCACTTAATCCGTGTCAGCAAAGGCACAGCTGTTGAGCGACAGCTAATTCTGTTTCAAGCTGCCTCTGCAATGTCTTAGGGAATGCATATGTACAAACAACCTCTGGGGTGGAAATGACTGCATACACTGTAAATGCAGTTGTGTCTGTTATTTTTACCCTTTTAATGATATATCCAAAGTATTGAATCCTTCTTACTTTTTACTTTTCCATCTTTGGGCTTTCCAGGAGTGCTTAAAAATCAATTTTCTGAGTTGGTTGTCCTCGAGCCTTTTTGTTATTTCCAGATATATTATTTAAAATATATGCTGGCCAGTTCTGTTCTTAATGTCAGGTCCTCACGTGTGAGGTTATTGACAGCTAGCTGCATTCTGTTTGCTTGCAGGGGTATAGCTTGTACGAAAACACTACTGTTTGGTTTGATTTTCAGAAACACTGAGCCAAGAAAGTGCAGCCATGGGACCGGTTTCCTTACCCCAGTGTTCAGGCTTCTAAGAATGATGCCACAGATAGAGTTAAGCATCTCTCTTCTATTTTCACCCCTAAGATCTTAGTGTTATATATATATTGTAGAAAAAGAACTTTTCACCAAATTTGCATCTTATTTAGCTTTTCGCTACTCATTGTTGCTGCTTTGAAGAAGAATCAATGTGGCAACAGGAAGTGCATGGACACAGTAATTTCACCACAATCTGTTTTCCAGCCCAGGCTGAGAGACAGGAAATCCAGACGTCAGACCTGGCAGGTAGCATGGCAGATGGTACCATGGCCTCAAGGGCAGTGGAAGTTGGGCAGAGGGATTGAAGCTGTATGAGAGCAAGCTGGGGGAGATCTTGAATAGCTACAAAGTCAGTAGTACGGATGGCTTGGAGAAGAGGAAAAAGCTTGGAAAAAGCTTGAACGGAGAAGGATGTAGCTGTCCTAGGTTACAATGTAAGATATACTCTATTATCATCTTCACAAGCTGTTAAAGCAGGTGCGGTACTGTTCGCTATCTCCTCCCATGACTCATCCCCGACAACTCCCTCCAGGGGCTATCTCTGTTAATGGGCCATCATGACCCCACCCCACGACTCATGGAATCACCTCATCCCATTGTGAGATGCTCTGCCCAGGGGGGAGGAGCCAAGCTTTCCCAACTGGATATAACCTGGGTTTCGGAACAGCACAAGGACTCTGCCTACTGGATGCCCAGAGAACAAGAGCTACCACTGGACCTTCAGGTGAAGACCAGACCCTTCTACAGGATCACCACTTTAACAGAACCACTTCATCTGGATGGCTACCATCACCCTGACTAAGAGGGTGTCAGGTTGTATCCTGACTCTGTCAGTGGTTACCGTTGTTGTTTATATTAGTAAAGAATGGTTATTCTTTTTCTCATATCATTGCCTAAAAGCCCCTTAATTTTAATATTATGCTAATTCAGAGGGAAAGGGTTACATCTCCTACTCCAAGGGAGGCTCCTGCCTTCCTTAGCAGACACCTGTCTTTTCAAACCGAGACAGTAGCATCAGAGGAGAGAGACCATAAAAGCAGCTGAGTTGTTTACTGGAAAGTGATCTTCACAGCAGGAAGGTCAGAGAGTGACAGCACAGTAAAGGCAGGACTAACTGTGGACCTGCTTTGGAAGAGAGTAGAAGGCAAAAGAAATGAAAGCATAAGAAAAAGTGTGAGACAAAAATAATGAGCATTTCTCTGGTTTTACAAAAATCAGGTACACTGATTTGGTGGATTCATATTCACAGAGTTCTGGAAAACCCACCTGTATTGCCATTGATTTTGTCCACCTTTATATCCCATTAAATACCCATTGAAATAAGGAACATGGATTAATTTTTTAACCTACCTCACCTTATTTCAGTACTTCTGATGTTAAAATCAACATCAAAAGCCTTAGTAGCTCAAAGTACCATAATCCAAGGCAGAAAAAAGCTGAATATCCATTTGTTTGGTTGCCTTTCTCTCCTGACACATATATGACAGTTAGGGTCACAATGTATTCTGCAAGTCTTCATGACTACTATGCCAAGTTCTCCAAATTAGCTGTGAGGATTACTCTTCATGGTAGTCATATGTTATGTTATACTTTCTTCTGTTATACTCTGCAGTTTAAAGACACCATTTAATAGCTCATCATGTACAGCAGATGTATATCTGAAAAAAATGTCATTGTTGAGAAGTGGGCAAACACCATATTGAGAATGTGAAACTGGCACAGAAGCTCCAAAAAACAGGGAGTAATATTCTCTTCTGCTTTGAAAAGTTCTTAATTGGGCAATTCAACTCTCTTGCAACAGGTCCCACTCTTCAAGAAAGTAACCTCACTCAAGGCAAAGCAGTGAGACTAATCGAGTGGATAGAAAGTTTGATGTATGAGATAAAACAAATAAAATTAAGTTCAGCTGTAGAAGTACATAATAATAATTGCAAAGATGCAGATATAAACTGCCCTGTGTGGTAGAAATTATGAAGCTGCAATTGATGACTCAAGTTACACTTTGGAGCAAAAAAGGTATCTGAGGGGCTGTGGAACCTGGAAAAATACTGTCTGGTAAAGACTGCCTGAGGAATCTCTATCATTGGCAAGGTTGAAGAATAGTTCAGACATGAGATATGTCCTGTATGAATACATTTCATCTTCATATGTTGCACAGATATGCAAAAGAAACCCACTGATATATAGATATACTCCAGGCCCAGGTTTCAGGAGTAATAAAGTATATTATGCTGTACAAATTATGCACTGACATGACACACTAGGAAAAGAAAACCCCTACATCTACTATTGAGTAAATGCAAATAATTTATTCTCTTGTCAGACACTATCTATCAATGAAAAGCAGAAAGAAATAGAGGAGGTCACACACAATCGTGGTACAAAGCAGCTCTTCCTCTTACAATGATTGTAATCTAGGACTTTTCTGAGGTGTTCAGGGTGGAATGTCACTAATATTGTTTGATGGGTGAGAAATCTGGATTATATTAGTAGATTATTTTGTAAATTAATAACTCAGAGGCTTGTCTGCCTGTTCCTGATGATTTCCCCTCTCTGTATATTCATTACTTTTCTGTTCCCCAATAGATAATTTTCTTAACTGTTTTCACCAAGGTTTTCTTAAAAATATATTCCTAAATTACCTATTTCTTCTGTAGGTCTATGCCACAGTAGTCAAGTTTCCTGCAAATCTGTTGCTGCTTTGTAAGCTTTATATCCAAAGCAAAACAGAAAAGCTGAAAAGCCCAAATCCCTTATACTAGTGATATATCATATGGATTTTTTTTCCTGGTTGCTTGGCAATAAAAAATAGACAAGTGACTCCCTCCTCCATCTCCCTGGCACCACCTGAACATGTTTTGTCTTGGCCTTTCTTCTTTTGTTCTTACCTCTCTGTGGGAGTGTTAGTTACAAAAGCATTTTCAGCCTGATTTCTTTTTTCTCAGAGTCTATGTCACCATTTTCTTTATAAGATCTCTATATATGTGTAAAGACATGACTAGTGGCATCTGGGGATTAGAAGGGACAGAGCAGTGGGAGACCAATGCCACCTAAGTTTAGGCACCAACTGTAGCACCTAAGATACCTGCTCAGTGTCTCTGTGTCAGTGAGATGAAGATGTCGCCAGAAGGCAATTCAGTACCCTGGGACCTGAGTCACAAACTGGAGATATCTCCACATCAGCCACTGGCTTCTGGATACCAGGAGAGGAGGGCAGGACACTTCTTACCACACAGCTTTGCAAGGTGTCAGCAGTCAGGTGGGCTCCCCGAAATCCCCAAAGGCACCTGCCACAGGCCCTTCTGCACAGAGAAGGAGGGCCTTCAGGCAGGTAATACCCATGTTCAGGGAGATCTTCATTGCATCGTCAAGAGGCCATCCAGTTCTGAGCTCTTGGGTTACACCAGCGTCAATGGAATCATTTTCACATCTCAGATCTTGTGCCCTCTCTAAGAAGGCAGTTCTTGGTAGCACTTGGACTGGTCTGCTCTTCTTTCTACAGCCATAAAGAGAGTTTTTGCTCCATACTACTTTTCCAATGACCTTGCCTGTCTTTCTGGGTACAAAGAGATTTGTGGGAAGGCAGGCAGAGGGTTATCAGCACCTCAAGCACCTTAGCCTCAAGATCATACATACATTTGTACCACCTAGTGAAAACCCCTCCTCGGTGGGTGAGTGGAAGAGCAGGGGCAAGAGCTGAGAAAGAAAAGGGCCCCAATTGTACTTGAGGCAGCAGGGTCAGCTCAAAGTTCTTTATCCTCCTCTATCCCTCTTTCATGGCTGTTGTTCCCCAGGCAGGAGCTTCTCATCTGTTGCAGTTTTGGGCAATGAAGGTAAACATGTTCTTCTTTTGTTTTATTCTTATGCACAGCTCTGGAAGTTTTATCAGTCCAAGAGCTGGTTTAGAAAGCAGATTACACATGCCTGCCTTAAGGACCGGAATAACCACTCAAATCCTATCACAAGAGTATCAGGGCACGAAGTCAGCAGTGGAGACATACCTAAGAGTTTACAGACATCCACATCACCAGGAAAGTTAAATTCTAACACTTTCCTTTTTTAATCCATCATGTATAAACAGTTGCCTTTCACTTCTTACTCAGAAATGTGTGCAGGCAGATTGTGACATCCTCAGATATGCTCATTATTCAGAATTATTTTCAAATTGGTTTGCAGAACATTTCCCAAGTGCTGAGCCTGTGAGTGTTTTGTAACAAAGCAGTGGTTATCTGGACATTATTGGTTGAGTAACTCATGCATTGCTGGGCTTGCCTTGGGATTAGAGAGCACAGTAGAAGGCAAATGGCAATCACTCATTGCCATCATCAAATATACTCCTGGAAATTTATTGCCAAACATCCCTCTAGATGAAATGTGCAAGTTAATAGCCTGTTTTCATTTAGATTTGAATGTGAGAGTGTCATGAACTCATAATTTGGTTTTCAGATAATTGTTTATAGAGGTGTATTTAGACTGTTCGCTCAGCTCTGGTGGTACATCTGTGCATTCGTTTAGTTAGGTGACAATGCATGTGGCAGTGTGGCAGCTCTGCAGTCTTAATTTATTCATCACAACGTGCATTGGTTTCTTGATCTAGTTTCTGGAGAAATATTTAAAACTCCAGCTGGCACGATGTTAAGTAACATTCTAAAATAAGAAAGTGGCATTTGCGACCTTTCAGTACTTGCAGGGGGCCTATAAGAAAGATGGGAACAAACTTAAAGGGTGCCTATAAGAGAGATGGAGGCAAACTTTTCAGCATGGCCTGTTATGATAGGACAAGAAGTAATGATTTTAACTTAAAGAGGTATGATTTAGACTACATATAAGGAAGACGTTTTTCACAATGAGGGTGGTAAAACACTGGAATATGTTGTCCAAATAGGTGATGGATGTCCCATCCCTGGAAACATTCAAGGTCAGGCTGGACTGATCTAGTTGAAGATATCCCTGCTCATTGCAGGAGAGTTGGACTGTATGACCTTTAGAGGTCTCTTGCAAACTAAATTATTGTATGATTATAACAGAAAAAGTAATGAGTGGTCTGGAGTGGAGCTGACTGCACAGAAAACCTTGGCATAATGCAGGATAAGGAGCCTCTCAGACACTGTTCCTGAATCTAGGAAAGACACATGCAGGAGTGATTACTGTTCAAAGACGTGATGTTTCCGTGCAAGCTGCTGAAGCCCTCTCACAGAGTGACCTATGCTAAGTACTGGCAGAAGAGCAGATCAGATTTCAGTTCACCTCTCTGGTGAGAGCCCTGAATTGTCATTTCCCATGTTAGTGTGTGTGTGAGCACATGCTTGCAGTCCATGGTGATTCTGATGTACCTATAGTGTCCCAGGCTTGCCAGCAGCTAGGCCAAGCACAGCCTTAGCACAAACTGTTGTGCAGGCAGTCGAAAGCCATTTCCTCCATAGTCGAAGGACACTCAGAGATCCACAAACATTGGCCATATACTTTTATAATGTCCCTTGATCAAGTTGTGGGGGAGGGGGTATGAAAAAAATACTTGAAATGGCTCACACATATTAAAAAGATAGAGCCTACCTTGTATAAAATTATGTTTAAATACTTTCAATAAATACTGTAATAATTATATTCAAAATGTGTCATAGAATCATAACTAATGGCAGAATTAGAAACTGAGCGTAGTTTGAGTTGGAAGGGACATCTAAACTCCTGTATTGTGGGCAGGGACACCTGTCCAAGATAAACAGTTTACAGCAAGCAATAATCTCAAAAGATTAAAGTCTGTAGTGCTTCTTAAGAATAAAGCTCTCTCCCAGCCAAGTTGTTTAGTGTTTTAAAAACCATTTTTGTCAATGTCTCTCACCTGACTTCCACTGAGTCACTAAAGGACTGTGTTTTGAAATTATTGTCAAAAGATCTTTTGAAAATCTTTTCTGGTTTACAAGCTCCATCCTTTGCTTATTACCTGAGAGGACTATTGTCACTTCTGTCTCACAAATTTCTAACTAATAATTTGCTTTCATATCCCAGTATTCCACATTAGCATGGAAAAAAGCATTCTGCTAGTGTGATATTTTTGCATTTGCAGAAGTTTTTACTGTGGCTTGGTATAGAGACAAATATAGTAGTGGTACCCAAATAGAAGAGATTTGTCTAAGAATGCATATAGCTGCTTCTGCCTCAAGAAAGTGCTTTTGTGTTCTTTTCTTTCATCATCCCTGCAGTTTTCTGAGGGTAGCCCAGGACTCGACATCTTGCTAAGCACATCACAGTAGCGTTACCATTATGGCCTTCTGTGGGATAGCTTTAAGATGCAGGAGGTGGCTTCTAGGCAGCACAGTCCTATTTGTCCATCCTGAACTTTGTCTGCTTGATCTCCTGGCCTACCTCCCAGGAAGGTGGTGGAGACCCTGGCTCCACCCCCAGGGTCTCCCATCAGCATGTGTAAAATGTAAGAGATGGTTAATAATTTCCTATGCTAGCATTTAGAAATGGAGAGCTAGTTGTTTTTACTAATGAGGCAATAGAAGATATTTAATTGGCATAATATATTAATCCAATTTGCAATTGGGGTAGGACATTCCTCTAACCCAAGTTTGTCCCAGGACCTGCTAGGACAATGACACTGTTGTCACATTACATGCACAGTCTTTTTCACCCCATACTGCAGCTTCAGAGGATAATCCCTCCAGAGTATGATATTCCCCAGAACATACTTGGGCATAATATTAAAAGGCATTTAAAAAGAAGATCAGCATTCTCAGGTTCTGTGCATCTTCCTGCAGCACTAAGGGATTGCTATCATCTTCACATCTGGTTCATAATCAGACACTCCAGGCCTTTCTGGCACAGAGAGAAGGTGGTTATTAGTTGTGTGATTAAAGGCTAATCACCAGAATAACAAAGTCCTGGCAAAGAGCAGATGAACAATGGAGCAGAGGAGCCCTAGAAAGGCAATAATGGTGCATGCTGAAATGGCTGCTCTGAAATCTATCTAAGAAGAAGCAGTCACCCATCACATCCTGTGTGAAACCCACCAAGATGATTTAACTGAAGAAGCTACCTCTCCAGAAGACCTTGCAGACTGCCAGGGGTTATTGCCTACAAGGACATAGCACTCAATACGGGGCACTGGGAAAGGCATTTAGGGGTTGTATGCAACTTGCTGTGTCAGGGCTTAAGGAGACTGTCGGAATGTATGACATTTATGGGATATTTAGGGGATGAAACAAAGGTAAAAAAAGGAAGGCTTCCAAGTAGATTGGGAACGAATAAACAAGTGAAAATGGAGGTAAACGGGTACGAAAGCAGCTGGTTATGTGTAAACAGGTTGTTAGTACACTTGCCCAACTGAGCCCTGTGCTTCCTCACCACAATCTAATTGATACACTGGTTAAATCTTACTTACAATTATCTTGTCTTCTTCAGTAGAAATATGTGAATGCTAGTAAGCTTCAAGATAGACTTGCAGAAAAGTAGGAAAAGAGGGCGGTGTATCAGCAACAAGAGCAGGAAGGTGAAACTCCACACCTAGTATATCTGGGTACCAGCATGTGGAGAGACCAGGAAAGCTTTGACCTGCTACCAGAATGATCCAGAATGTGTTTATATATATATATACAATATATAAAATACATGTGTCTTTTCCACTTGTGGATTTCAATCC
This sequence comes from Orthonyx spaldingii, assembly GCA_013397795.1. NCBI lineage: Eukaryota > Metazoa > Chordata > Aves > Passeriformes > Orthonychidae > Orthonyx > Orthonyx spaldingii. The sequence continues at coordinate 405,605 of VZTJ01003939.1, forward strand.
TAATCAGTTGGAGAGGAGGAACAGCACTGGGCAGCCTGTGCTTTTTGTGAGTGCTGTGTGTTTATGTGGGTGCTGGTAAGGCAATGTTTCTGTGTGTGAAGCTGGCTCATGTGTGTGTGCGAGCATGTGTTCACTGGCTGGACTTCAATATCAAAATGCCTTTCTGACTGCAAAGTTCAAAGACAAGTGAGATATAGTAAATGTATATAAAATCTTAATACATGTAATGCATACATAAGCTTTGAGAGATCACGATAGAAGCAGGACCACAAAAACAGACACCCCTGGTTGGTGCAACGTGCCTACTGCTTTATAGCAGCAATTTTCTCCTGGCCACCATTTTCTGTGCCATTTAATAACATTTTGAAAGCTTCCTCACTGAAAGGAAAACCGTCTGAACCTTTGGTAGAGTTGAGCTGGGGTTCTGGGAGTGCAGACAAGCAAACTGGAAGCAGAGGATGCCAAGAAGCCGCTCTTCAATAATTTATCTTCATTCTGCTGCAGAACTATGAAAACCACTCAACTGCTCCTGCTCTATTATCTCTATACCTGAGCAATATTCCTCTATGTGTTAAAAGAGAAAGTAGACTCTTTACAAGACTTTTTTTCTTTTGCTGAGAGAAGGCTTCTTTTTTGACAGGGAGCTTATGCCTGGTTTTGTGGATGGAGATGGAGCTCTGATGTGATTGTCCACACTTTATATTCATCAAGTATTATCTCACAAGAAAAGCACCACTTTTCCATTATAACCTTTTCAAGCCTGACAGCCTTGTGCAGTGATTTCTTATTACAGTGGAGTTTTTGAAATAAGGATGAGGATCCTCCCCTCTCTGTTTACTCTCTCCATACTATTTTTAAATTTTTGAAAACCTTGGAAAAAAAATATTACGGGTGGTAAGACCTGTTATATTGGAGTTTCTCAGAGAGGCAGCATTTTTGTCCTTTATTTCATTAATAATGGAATCTGTCCAGGAGTAAATAAAAACTTGAGCAACAAGTATGAAAAACACAGTTGTCTTTTCCCCTGAAACAAATTACAAGCCTTCTGGTCCCACCTTGCTTTTCCACCAGCCATCAGGCTCTGCTGTTTTACTGTCTGGTCCTTTCATAACTCTCAAAGCCAACAAGAAAAATCACGTTTCATTTCTAAAATGAATTTCAGCTCAAATCCAGCTCCTATGATTAGTCTCCATCACTCCTTCCTGAGCATTAGTGGCACCAGCCTATGTAACCTTTTGCAGTATTCGTTTCACACGTATGAAAGTACACAGATGGCCAATTATGCCAGTGACTGCACTGAATTATTATGTATAATTAGAGATGGGAGCAAGATTCTAAGATGAGAAAAAGAGGTCTGATTCTATCAGACTTATGGATTTATGGGCTTGGAGAAGGCAGCTGTTTTTCCTCTTATCTGTACATGTAGTGCTTCAGCACAGACATTTTACAAGCCATTCATGTCATGAATATAAGCAGAGGCTAAGGAGGTAATGTGAGGGGAGAAGGTGCCAGGAGCCTGAAGCTGGGTGGTGGGCACCCTCCCAGGAGCAACAAAGGAGAGCTCAGCATGTGGCCAGGGCTGCTTCACAGCACGGACAAGGAGAGGCACAGGACACTATTTTTCCTCTTCATAACTCTTCTTGACTGCAAGGTGTAGATTGCTCAGCTTCTTGCCAAATATTTCAGATTGAGAAGAAAAAAAAACCAAGCACCATCAGAAAAAGGAGGGAGTATTATTATTTATATAAATAAGATGGCAGAGTAAGCCCACTTCTCCTCCTACGCAATCTTGGGATGAATTAGTGGCATTCATTGCTACACTGCTAGGTTCTGTGAGAAACACAAGATTGCACTTTTCATTTTAGGGTTGAGTGGAAAGACTTGACTGTGAAAACTCAAAGCTTTTTAGACAACTGCAAAGTCTAAATTAATACTAAAAGTATTACATGCAGACTGGTATTTTGTTCTCTTCTTTCAAGTTTACTGAAGTAAAAAAAAAAATTAATTCTTCAAGCACAGTGAACCTTGCCTATTTTACACTAAAAACTGAGTGACTCACTGGAAGCTGCTAAGTTTTTTGAACCCATGAGCGTGAAATCAATGAATAGCAGAAATTAATGCTTCACAAGCCATACTTATTTTCATTTGATAACTTTTGTTTAATGTCATTTCAAATACTTTAGACTTGCTAATCAGTCATCAAAATACAATTAGGGTATATTTTATAAGAAATGACACCTCAATAGATGGTCCATAAAAGATGTCTAGTGTGATTTTCTACTGCAATGAGGGACAGATTGCTGATTTTATGAACCATCTAGAAAGTGGATGGAAGATGCTTGACAACTACTTTTTTAATCAAATGAGCTACTGTTTCTTCTATATGTTTTGCTATACTGGCACCTATATTTAATGCAGCGAAATGCTAAATATTTGACAAAGCTCACTGAAGACTGTTTGCTGGGTATATTTTTAAAATTCCTATAGCAAGCATTTAAATACATTAGTCTTTGAATATTTTTTACAATATTCAATTTCCTCCCAACTTGATAAAATAAGGCATTTTTCAGCCAACAGACTTATCAAAACACTTCCTTAAATTTCCTTTCCATTTCTGATGTCTGATCATGGAAGAGCCATTACAAACATTTTAATGCTGTATTCATGAAAAATACTTACTATGAAAAATAAAATATAAGGAATGTGTTCATCAAAAATTTAAGGTGATCAAGTTTAAAAAACCATAATGATAGAAGTGCAAACCTCAGAAAAAAAGTAATACAAGTGATACCTCTGTGTCATGTAATATTTTCTAATCAATCCTTTTAATATGTAGCAACATATATGTAATTCTTTCTGCCATGATAAATCTAAAAAGAGCAATCTTAAACATTTAACACTCAAGCATCCTCTTATGATACACATCATGTAATAACCCCCACAGATATATAATATATCCAAACACAAAAACAATGAAAAAAACCCCAAACCAAAAACACAAAGCCAAAACAAAAACAAATAAACAAACGAAAAGAAAAAGGAAAGAACGCAAATTCCCAAATTCTACAGTGTCAGTATGACTTTTATATGGGTCTACAGCTTGTTAGATGCTTTCTGAATTGCTGCTGTTGCTGAATATTATCCATGAGCTCCACTAACACAGGTTCTGCCTATATATTGACAATAAACAGTTAAAGCTCTGCTATTTAAGTGCCTCATTGTTTTACATTCTCTCCCTTCCTCTCTGAGTTTAAAAGCATGAAGTACCTATTCTCATAACAATAGCTGAAGTAATTATCTGTTCCAAACATCGTTAGATCAGCTAAAGAAGAGTGTGGCCAAAACAGCCTTATGACACACCTCAAATGTTGCCCGGCTTAGCCTTCTCCTTTCATATAGAGCCACAGAGCCACTAGTCCAAGCTTTCACTGTGATCCAGAGGTTATTTTAATGCTCAGTGGGTTGGCTTTCCATCCAGAGATGGAAATCTCAGCATTAGTTTCCATGAGAGCCTATTGCTTCTGGCTTCCCAGTCAGGGTATCCTGGTGAGTATCCAGGTATGGTCCAAAAAGGGAAATAAAATAACCAGAGCTGGTCAGAAGACTGTCTTCTGTTCCAAATTGCTTTATTTTTGAAAGAAAAGCAAAGCTGTGCTGAGCTGGGACACAAAAGCTAACAATCAGAACATTTTTGTGGGAGGGTAAAGCCTGAAAAAATTCTGTTTTGGAAGGATGTGAGCATTTTTTCAGCTTGTTTCCTGGGCTGCCTAGCTCCTCTGGCTGCCCGCTATGTAGGCAGGCTCCCACAGAGCTGAAAGCCTGCTCCGCAGAGAGAGATGGGCAGAGAGCATGAGGGAGAAACCCTGAAACCTGCTGACTAACATGGAGACCAGCCAAGGGACCGCTGCTCTCTCCTTCACTGGGCTGATATGGAGACCCTGGGCAGCAGATACCCAGCTAACCAGCAATCTACTCTCCTGGTGACCAAGAGGCTGCTGCCACCAGGAAGGCCAGCATTCAGGATGAGATTTGCAGAGACAGACAGCCAAGAGTGCCCAGGAACCCCAACTCCAGTGGCAACTTGAGTTATATATTGATCAGACACTGGTTACCTATTCCCTGCAACCAGCAGCTGGGGACTTGGAAACCCCAGCCTGCCTCCAGCTCACCAGAAACAAACAGAGACTGTGAATAAAATCAAAGAGAAGGTTGAACTGGCAGAGGAGTTGGCTTGAGGAATTATTTTCCAACACACTGTCATCACTCAATGGAAATTAATTTCATAAGGAAGCTCTTGATCACCCCCATAACCTATATACTGAGGCTGAGTGATAGGCTTAGCACATGTACTTTTAAGGGAAAAATGAGCTTTGATTAGTTTCAGGGAGCATCACTATGCCAGAACCCACCAGTTGTTCAGTGGCCAAGAACCTACCACGGAAAGCAGACGTGGGCAGTGGGGTGTGTAAGGTCTCTTGAAGCAGGGATTCACAACTGCCTGTGCTCTCTTACTAGTGAACGCACCACGGTTTGATGAGTCAAAAAGCTGGGGTGAACAGGTTTGTTCATTAGGAACCTGATATGTTCTGGAAGAGTTATCACACAGCTGGTAGCAGTCTCTGAAGGTTTCAGTAAAACAGTTGTTTGCTGAAGAAAAAGAACATGACTACGTGTCTGGTCATGCAGTTCCTGTTTAAATTAGATCAGCTGCACCTGGACATTTCAGGATTTAAGGTGAATTTTTTCCTGATGCTATTAACTGCCCAAATGCAGCCCAAGATAGAAATTAAGACTAAAGCTTTAGAATAATTAGATTTGCTGCCTGAAATGGTCATTTATAAACTATCTAGCAAGGGAGATACATGTAGCAGAACCTGATATCCTTCTGCTATATTTTATACTAGGTAGCAAGAGCTCTAATACCCCATATTTCTTGTTTCCACTATTTTATATCTATTTTTATATTTTTTGTTACTTTCTTTTTTCTCTCAAAGGGCTAAGATAAGCATACTGAACAAATGTATTTTTAGCTTAGGCCTCTGATCACATTCTTGCAGGACAAAGGAATTGTAGATCTGCTTGCAAATATTATGTTACTCCTTTTAGTTGTCTTTATGCAATTTTGGATTAGGCATTCAGTATCTACCTGCAGGGAATTCATGCTGAGCCATAAAAGCCTATTAAAGCAGTGACTGGTGAGGCACTAAAAATACCTTAGCCTGAAATAGCTTGTTTCAGCTCTTTATCAGACACTAAGAAAGGTGTGCTTCTTAATATCTTACAGGAGAAGGATGATTTCCAGAGGACAAACACAATACTTCTGGAAGTGATAGAAGGAGAAAAAAAGAGAGTGTGACAAGCTAAGAACTGGATGTCCCCTTCCATAAAAGTGAAAAATCTTCACAGTGCAACTCTTATACAGCTGAGAAGCTACCCTGGAAAAGGTAGTCCCAATTCAACGTTCTTGTTCACAAACTTGGCCTGCACTGACTGTTCTCTTATTTCTTTCTCTAGTTCAACTTCATATTTCCTCTTCCTCACTCTGTGCTTCATCATTTTACCTTCCTATAATTTCTCAGACATTATTTTTAATGATTTCTCACCTGTTATCCTCTCTCACCTTTTGATTATCTGTTCTACTAATGTGTTGATACATCAGTGGTTAATTAAACTTCAGTCTTGAGCTTTGGTACATTTGTCCTTCTGTCCCATTATAAGACCTTCCCTTCCAATTCTAATACCTGTTTCCCTTACTTCTGCTCCCATCTTGCAGAGTGGACTATCTTCCCTTACATATATTTCAATTGACGTTTTATTTTGACTATCTTCTACCTATCTCTGTTTCTGTAATTTAGCTGACAGATGAGCCAACAGCAATAGCTCAATGTATTTTTACTTAGGCCTATTCACAGGCTATTCACAGGAAGTCCTGTTGCATGAAACAGCTGGGGTTTTCTGACCCTTCCTTGCCTGTCACAAGCCAGGGAGCTCTTTCGCTCATAATACAAAATTTTTAAATGGTTTTTTTGCTCTACAATTTACTAATTCTTCATGTCTGTTTATAAGTATTGATGTGACACATAGTCATAGAGTCATGATTAGAAATAAATCATGCCTGTAGGCCTTAGCCTTTCAGGAATTACAATATGTCGTAACCAGCTCAAGATACAGATACAGATACAACTCCAGACCACTGTTCTCAGGTTTTGAGATGAAATTCAGAGTGTTTCTATGAGACTGATTTAGAGATAGAGAGTGCATATCTAACTAAAAATATTTAGAAATCTTAAAAACACTTAAGACTGTCTGTAATTTCAGATCTCAAACTTGGGTTGGAAATACAATTTAGTGGGAGTCTATCTACCTTTACGTGCAATTATTCCTCCCAGAAGTCAGGCAGTGGATATGAAATACCACCAATCATGAAAATCAATAATTCTGATACAGCAAGTCTTTTACCTGTCATTACACAGTGTGACATGATTTAAACCTGAGGTTTTAGCTAATCAGAAACTATTGTCCTCATTTTTTCCCACTGTCTGATGTTCCTACACTTCAGAGGCAATGCATTATGCAGTGGACTTTACCCAAAATTATGTGACTGACCAGGTAAGATAGCAGCAGCAAAAATTATGTCTGATGCATTGACTACAATAATTGTTCAGAAAGACTGAGCTTTAAACAGCCTAAATTGGTGAGTGCTCAGCAGCTGTTGCTCTAGCACATCAGGTCTTCAAGTGAAAAAAGAGCAGGTTTTATAATTCACACATTATTATTTACATTATTAATAATCTTCATGTGTCTGAGTATTTCTGGTCAGGAAAATGTCTGGGATATTTTACAGCCCAAAGTTTGTCTATTTTGTTGCATTTCCACAGGACCTGAGGCCTGACCAGCCCCAAACATCCACTTACCTGCTCTAGGGGACCCTGAGCTCCCCCCTTCCCACCCCAACCATTCCGTGATTCTGTGATTCTGGTTGCTCCCTCTCAGTTAGTCCTATAGCAGTGGGGCAGCTATCCCAAGTGCCTTTCCTAGTTCTCATCCTGAGTAACACCCAGCTGCATCCTGGAACTCTTTTTTTCAGGGAAGAGTAATCCCTGAGCATCCCTGAGCATCCACCAAATTTCACTATTAAAGATACACTCATATACTGAAGAGAGGCATTGACCAACCTGTCCTTTGGATAATGCTGAAGGTGCTTTTAGAGAGGGATTGACCCTGGAGTGAAGTAGAGAATAATAAATATGAGGTGCAAGAGTTTTTAAATGCTTCAGCGTGCATGAAGTGGAAGATATAAAAAATCATTAGAAAGGAAATGCCAGAGCCTTACACAAGGTCTACACAAAGTTCAGACTATACAAGCTAAACATTGTGCAACACCACTACCATGTTCAGTATATCTTTTCTGAATGAAGTATAAATAGAGTTAGTTAATTTATTAAGTGGAGCCTTCCTTCTCTGTTGAGGTTACGTGGAAAGATTTTGTTTTCTTTTTAAATAGGTAAATAAATTACAGACCATCCCCTCTCCTGTTTGCAACAATCCTTTCCTCTTCCAAGAAGCAGCTCCTGAATAAAGACAGACTGCATCAAGCGGCTCTATAGAAGGTATCTTTAATACAATAAACCTGTTACATGGTATTAGCATGGGGCAATAGTGGAAGCTCTGCTAACAGTAAGTTTTACATTGTCAATGAAAGAGTTGAGTAAAAAGCAGGGTCTTAGCATTCATTGTTTCTGCTTATAGGGTTACAACCCTAGAACCTTTTATTTCTCATGCTGCTTCTAATGGAAGCAAGTAGAAAACCAAATCTAAGGGGTCTGGATGAGCATCAAAACTGAAAAAATAAGCCAGGAAATGATCTGACTAGCTCTTTGCCATTGACCCAGAAGCCCAAATTATTATACAGTCCTCAAAAAATACCTGAAGAAGCAAAGAGAATACCTAATACTTTGTTAGGAAGTTAAACAAATATTTTATCTCCTCCTTAAATACTCCTCCTAAATTGTTAGTCTGACACCTATGAACACAGTTACAGCAGGTTTGAAACACAGCAGCACCCAGAGCAGCAAGAGATTTGTCAAAGTCTTGCTAAGCCAAGTGACAATGATTATGTTATTATTTGATGCCATCATTAAATAATAGACATTGTCATGAGATCACACTGTACCTCCTAAAAATGACCAATTTGTCCTCAGCAATCTGTTCCATGCATCTAACATGGACGTATCTACAGTGATGAATCTCACATGTAGCAGTTTCCATCAAAAATATGTTTCTGTGAAAACCTATGTTGTGAGGGGTTTAGTCTGACCCCAGTGACACATCTCTTCCAGTACATGTACTTGCAACTGATGCTTAAGTGAGTCTTTGGACACTCAGTTATGTTTAGTAGTCACATTAGGGCTGTTGTCATTCTTCCTCGGAAATTCCTGCAAGCCTGTTCTGGCTCATCTCAGTCTTTGCCCATTGATCAGACATTATTGATCTGAGTAAGGGTCCCTAAACACCACAAGAATGGTGAGTGAACAGCTGCAGTATGGAAACCGGACCTTATCTGTAAAGATCAAAGACCTTGAGTGAAAGTTGCTGAAGTATTGTGGAAATAAAAATTTAGTCCTTGATCAGAAGCTGACCAAGGTCAAGTCTCAAGCTATAGTGTTCAAACAAGTTCTAGAACTCCCAAAGTGTTTATTGGGCTGGGGAAACTGGGCATACATGCTCGAGGGGCAATGGGTTCCTTCTGCTTACTGAACTCTGTTTGCTTTCAGGAATACTATCAAAAAGTGACCTTGTTACAACCTGCCAAGTGGTGCTAAGCCATGGTCATTGTGACAAAGCCATCCTGCAAAGATGCACATCTAACTACCTGAGTCCTTTCAAGATTCTGGAACCCTGCATTTGAGTGTGCACTCTTTGCATGCCTCCTGAAGGAGAAATATTTGCCAAAACTCTGAGCCACACTTGGTCAAGAAACTGAAATATTGAGAAGATATTACTTGCTGGTTCAGGGTTTGGGCAAATCCTTCTCATTCAGAAACCATCTTATCACATCCTTTGTACAAGTCAGGAAGCTACCTTGAGAATTACAATTTACTTCAGTAAAAATCTCCAGAAGCTACTGTCAAGTTTAAGCAGGCAAGTAACCAGACCCTTTGTTCTAGATCTTTTGGATATAGAAGGAACTATATCCATTGCTTCATTCTTGCAAACCTGAACTGCTCGCAGTGAAGACTTCCAGGGAAAGGCCTTGGCAGGAACTGACTTCTGTTAACTGAAGTGGTCAGTGTTATCACTAGTGTCTGACCACTTTGCAAGCCTGGCTAGCTCAAAAGACCACAAATGAATACTTATCAAGCACATTAAGTATTTTCAGTTTCAGATAACCCATGAAAATGCATACTTAACCTTTGTGGGTTTTGCTGATTTTTTTGTTTGTGTTAAATATATCTGGTGGAGCTCCATCTAACCAAAGATCAATGACTTCACTGAAAATGCAGAAGACAAACAAGACAACAATGACTTTTGACCTGGCATTGTCGGCAAATTCTTTGGCTACATTTCTTGTACTGGTTTCATCCCACCTAAAGTAGTGATGCCTGTGAACAACAGCTGTAATTAAGACCATTACAGACTACACTTCCGATAGACACACTTTCCTAGAAAAGGAAGGAAATCATTGAGATCAAAAAGAAAAATGCAAGAATTTCCTGAACTCTGAGCCAGTCAGTCTGCATCATTGACATATACTCATGGACCAGACAATGAGTTGTTCTTTTCTCTGCAGCTGTTGTCTGCTGACTTAGCTATGTTTGCCATAGAAACTTTGGGTTACCATGCTTTTCATCAATCACCTGAGGGGACAATCCAAAGCACTGGGGACAGATCCAGCAATACATTGAGGCCAACTCCTTGTTTGAGCTCTGAGGCCAGCTTTTCCTGCAGCATTTCAATGAAAAAAATGCTTGTTTATGCTTTTCCTGTTACAACCTGAACTAAGCGTGATCATTTGGGAGACAGAATCTTGAAGGCTATAATTTATTACCTTCAAGTTATAGGTAATTAAAGATGTAGGTCCTAACTGTTGAGTGAGCTAACAAGGAGAGGTACTGCATCAAAGTACTGTAAACTACTATTCTGAAGAAGGAAGAAGAGAGGTGAAGGTGAGAAGAGCTATTCTGGTACTTGCCCCTATTACCTGTAACATTATTTCAGAAAAAAGTAATTTCAGAATACTGCAAGAACCCTGTGTTAAAAACCAAGGAGCTGACAATGCAAGACTAGAATGAATAGTGTGTCAAGAAATCATTTTTGTCCTTGGTTAAGTAAGACAGCCTGGAAAGATCATGTTGGGCTGAAGTCTCTTCCAGGTTGATGTGTTCCAGATCTTGTGACTCTATTAGAGAAAAGGTTTCTTTCAACTTGAGGAATGATCTTCCACCAAACCATTTGCTTTTTTCCCCCTGAGCTCTTAATAAAGAGGTAGAATTTCCAACTAGTAAAAATAAGGTTAAAATCTTTGTCTATACTGGTCTCATCTTACTGCAGAAGTCTCATAAAGATTCCAGTACTGTATACAGGACATAAACACTATGTATTTGGTAAATCAGAGATGACAATTAGTCTCATAATTCCTTAAGGACAAGTTCCAAACCTCACATTTGGGCATCTAAAGAACTGCTGAAGCAGAAGATATGAAAGTTCAAGACAGAGATTCAAAAAGAAAAATCCTGACCCCTCCTCTGAAGCCTGAAAGTCTGTCTGTACCTAAGCCTTATCCAAAGAGAACTTACTGAGGTGTCAAATGTTGTGTTAGCACAAATGGCCAGAGATATTATTTTCTTACTTGACCTGATGATATAATCCCATCTCCCACCTAAGATTCCATCTCCATCCTAAGATTGACAAAATAGGCATGCCTCTTAGGAGACCCATCTGGAGGCCTGATCTGCACATACTGCACACACACTGAATTTAATGAAATGGCAACAGCAACTGCTGTTAATGGCAGTGGCAGCAGTGACTGATCACTGTTTATACAATACCTTAGCTATCAGGGCAGCTGCCAAGTAAAGAGGAGACTGAAGAGGAGACTCAGATGTTCTCAAAGGGATGGAAGACAGCCCAGTTTGTCTTTTCACAGGATTGAGCTACTTGGTATATCTGAAAAGGTGAACATCCAAAAGGACAGTCTGAGATAAGCAGAGGCAGGAATCTCCTCACCCAGTGCCTGGCTACTGTGACTTTTGTTTTGAGCTGCCTGGTGGTGCCCAGGCAGCCTCTGGGGTCTCTGGTCTCCCTCAGGAGCAGAAACCTTTGTTTTGGGTGCTGCGGTGATGGGTGACATAGCCTTCAGCTCCAGTCTGGGAGCTGCCTCCACGATCTCCATGAAGAGGAATTTCTCCATTGCATCCTGCCAGTCAGTTGTGGGGGAAAGGCACACTGAGGCAGAGGTGGCCCAGGGGTGAAAGCTGCAGACTATGGCATTCTTTTGCCTATTAAAATGACAACAATGAGTCATTGAAATAATCTCCTGGGGAAGGGGTGGATTCCCCAACATTGGACACTTTTAAGATTCAGCTGACACAGTTCTGGGCCATCTTGTCTAGATTGTGCCTTTGACAAGAAAAGTTAGACCAGAAGACCCTTGAGGTCCCTTCAATCATACTCTTCTATAATTCTGTGATTCTATGATAATATCTTATTTTTTCCTTCTTACAAAGTTGTCTTGTTCATACATGAAGCTCTGGTTTCACAGCCTTTTGGGCACAGTGTGCTGAGAATGACCATGGCTGTGTGCTGCAGTGCCTCAAAGGACAACATTGCATTGGCAGGAGGTGTGAAATGGGCCTTGGGGCTGAATGTGCTGCCACAAACAAGGTGCCTGTGAAAGCCCTGGTGGAATTAGTGTGTCAGAAACCATGGCATTTTCAATATTTCTGATTAAAAAGTACATACTCAAAGGAAACAATACAGAAATTGAAATATTTAAAGCCAAGTAATGTTTCCATAAGAGTCAGTGGGATATTTGACACAGACTTTTAAAAAACAAGGATTAGACTCTAAATAGTCTGTTTACGAGGAACAACTGATATTTTAACGTACCAGTATTTTTCCAAACTGTTTTAGGAAAATTATTAATAACTGAAGAAATCAGAAAAAAACCAAAATGTTGAAAAATGCTTAATTGCCATAGCAACGCCTGTTTTACTGTTGAATATCATAATTCTAGAGACGCAGAGCTGCCATGACAGACGGCTTCTTTTAAAATTTCCTGATTGCTAAAATCAAAGAATTTTACTGCATAATCCTCTTTAAACACAATAACAAAAACAGCTTCCCTCAGCATTAGTCACAGCGTGCCAAATGGTTCTCCACACCTATCCATACACAAACGGAGATCACCTTTACTTAAAGCTATTAAAGACCATTTTTGTTACAAAACAAAATAATAGAATCATGTTAAATAACAAATGATATTGCAAGATCTGACAGGAACCTTTTCTTTCATGACTCAGTCTCACTGAGGGAGGCAAACAGTTTGCGTTGTCTCTATGTCCTACACACATGCACTGTGAAACTGACTTACTGTACAGTAGGCAAATATTAGGAACCCCCCCAAAAGCACAAGAGAAAATAAATTTGTCATAGTGTTACTACCAATGAACTTGTCGTGGTTATATAGATCCAAAAGTTGATGATCTGCCTCTGAAATATACTCAGCAAAATATGTGATAATTTTAAGTGCACAAAAACATTACTGATGTGCTAAAAGCTATCATTCTGCCCCTCAAAGGAAATGGACTGCCTCTGACCCCAGCAGGTTTTCAATCGGACTTTAGAATTTCTGAGCTGGAGGATTTGTGGCCAATGGAACCCAGACAGACTGAGAGGAATAACGCCAGGCAGCACGTCACTGCCCCTGAGAAAGTGTCCTGGTCCCCTACCGCTGCCTCTGGCCTGTGGTTCCTTGGAAAATGGATGCAGCCGCAGGTGTCTATGTGGTATTACCAAAATCTGTTATGATTGTTCTTATCCTAAGAAGATCCATTACAGAGGACAAGATCTGCACATTCACGGTCTTAGCACTGATCTCTTACAACCAATAACAGTTTTTTAAGCTATTGAAATTCATAAACTCAGAGCAATTTTGGCATGCTTGATGAAACCTTTGAGAAGAAAGATCATGAAAAAGCCTGACATGCATGTGTCTGTTTGCCAGCATGAGTTCTGACAAAGCTGAGGACATCTGTGCTGGAGGTGACAGCAGTGGGTGGAGGTGGAGGGCTTGCTCAGTGGGAGCGGGACAGCCGTGACATGGCAGGGACGCATTTGCACAGTGCAGTCTTCAAACTCAATTCTTCCCAGCTATTTTTAACTGATGAGGAACAGAGACCCTATTATAACAAAAGACTCTCCTGATATGCATGAAGTACCACAGGGAACAATAATACACCTTTGTGGAGGAAGCAAGCTGTTTTACTTTATTTCCGGCTATTTATAGCTCACTTGAACATTTTGACAATTGCAAACAATTCTATAGACTAGCTATTTAGACACACTGCTGAATGTATCCCAACAGAAACTTGAGGGGTTTAATAATTTTCTAGCTAGAGAGAATTAAACTTGTGATTCACTGAAGAATGTTACAAATAAAGTCAGACACTGAATTTTTAAACTTTCACTTCTTGTAAATTATCTTTTAATTAGATCGTTACCCCAATTTACCCCCTCCCTCTCAAGTGTAAGTCAATCCTTTTATAGAAAATAGACCCCCAAACACCTCATTTAACATTTCAGCATAAGAAATTGCACTGGCACTTCATTTAAAATCTTGAGCACTGGGTTAAAAGTAAAAACTTTTTGCAAGGTTGCACTATAGCACCAGCTTTACCACACTGCAGGAAAACTTTCATTCAGCCATTACTGTCACCAAGGAAATTGAAGTTAATTCTAGCTACCACCTTCTCGGATACAGAGTTCTGGTAAAAATATATAGCCTATTTTTGAAACCTCTGTAAATATCTCTAATGACTTTTGTTGCTGCCTAGATCAATTTCCTGACTAGCAGACTCCAAATAGATGGAATTAAAATACGTTTGATATTATGTGTCATTAGTAAGTGAGCACTCTTACCTTTTCAAAGAGGAGACATCTTTACATTTGCATTTGAAAGGGATGAGTAATTTTCAGCTTTGAGGGAATTTAACCCACATGTTTTCTGCATAATTTTGCATTCCACTTAAAAATTCTCTCTCTCCTGCCATATCTTTCATGCTTAGGTTTCCCAGTATCTCTTGCCCTGCCAGTTTGTCCATATCTCTCATGAGCACAGCTTGGATACTCCCAGAAGAAAGATGAAAGCTCAGTCCTGCTCTGTTTTTCTTCAAATCATTTTACCAATGTCTGCTGGGGATTATACATGGAAAATAATTTACAAAAAGAATTTATTTGCTACATAAAAGGCAAAATAAAAATAAGGTTTATCTTTTACCTAATTAAAATTTGTGCAAACTCAGCATTAGACATGTTTCTTTTAAGCAAATACTCATTCTCCATCTTCTATGGAGCACCACACAAGTCTGTTTCTACACAGAGCAAACCAAAGAAAAAATGTACTAGGCCTTCTCCTGCACATTTTAGCTTTTGTAGTGGAGTCATTGCCTGGTGCTTCTTCACCAATAGAAATTAATACTGAAACAACATAGAAATAAGTAATCTCTTCTGTGTGGGTAAACAAAAGCTAGTCTTCAAGAAGGATCACAGATCATTTTATGAACCTTTTAATAGTGGTGCCAGTGAAAAGATGTTCTCTGTACTATGTACAGGATCTAAAGGATACATTTTGCTACTGAAAGTTCTGCCCCATCTCTTTTTAGTCTGTATGTAATGACCTACAGTAAAACAAGGCAATGCCCATGATGTGAAGGTGAGCACCATATCCCTTTGTCACATTTCACAGCCTTATGTTTATAATTATTTGCAATAGTGACCTTTTTGTTATTTGTGTAAATGATGTATTTGTCCTTTCCCCCCCCCAAATTTTCCAATTGTAATTCTGACTTTCTGATTTCTCAAACTTCCATCTTAATAGCAATAAAGATCAAGTTTTGAGTAGGACTTGTCAAGAAATATAATGGTTGTAGTGTAGCGTACTGCCTGTGTTTTAGCCAGTCTATAATAACATTAAGTATTGCATGTCTGATGCTTGCTCTTGTTTTATTTGTCTGAGATGAGTTGAATCAGGTATGAAGAACAAATTCCCTCTCCTAAAGATCTGACCCCTATTCTTGCTGGTCCCCATTGGTAGCTAATGCTGCTGCAGCAGAAGCCTAACCTCCCTTTTATAAAGTCGTATTGTGAAAGGCAGCAACTACATAGTCCTGTTCGGCTATATGTCAAGAGAAGCAACACAAATTATTTATGCAAGTTACACAAACATTCACAAAAAAACTACTACAGCATTTTTTGTGGGCCACAAATTAAAAGAAGCACTATTCCTAAAAGTGTTTGCTCTGCAATTCTTTTTTTAAAGACGTGGAAGTGACAAAGGAGTTCCTGGTTTTATACATACAGCACTGTATCTTATAATCATAGAATGGCCTGAGTTGGAAGGAACTTTAAAGATCATGTAGTTCTAGCCCCCCTGCCATGGGCTGGGACCTCTTCCACTAGACCAGGTTGCTCAGAGCCCCATCCAACCTGGTCTTATCATGACTTCTCTCTGCATAATCTAGTGTAATCATAAGAAACCATTCCTTTTGGAACAATATTTGTGCATTTTCACTTAGCTGCTGTACCAGCAGCATCTTTTTACTTTGCATTTCTGGGTTAGTTGCACTAGAAACAAGGACAGGAGGCTTATCTGCACTTCAGTTTGTGTTGCAGAAATCACTGTTTCCAAGGAATGACATTGAAGTAGAACAGTCAGCAGAACCAAGTCTCTAAAGCTGTTTTCAGCACCTCCACTGAAACTATTTTCTGCCACTTCTATTTTGGTAGGCTCAGGACCAGCCTGTGATATATAAAATCACCCCAGGATTCCCCTATTTATCAAGTAGTATCTGTAAGGACATTTTTTTACATAATTAATTTTTCTTGGTCAAGGTTTGATTTAGTCAAGTTTCCAGTGAAACTCTACTGCCCCACAAAGATCGAAAATTAGATTTTATTAAGTCTAGGCATATCGAATAATCTCAATAGCTCTACTAAAATTATTCTCTTCTAAATCTTCTGGAAACTATGCTACTTAATTTACATTTACGTACTTTACACAATTTCTTAAAAGTCATGAAGTTGAAGTAGAATGTAAATTCAAAACATATTTTATTATTTTGGTAACAAATTTACAAGAATATTGTTGTGCACCTCCTAAAAGAAGGGAGGGGGGGAAAAAGCATAAATAGAAACAAAAAATGACCATAAATCATCAGAATCACAGAAAAAACATATGACTTTAATTCAGAGGTTTATCTGTTGAGATCTCTGCTTCCCCTACTGCTTCCAGGTGATATCTTTCCAAGGCATTTGCAAGACTGTTCCAGGCCTGAAGTCTGTTTTACCATTGCGGTTTCTTTGGTCAAGTAATTATAAAGCATTCCAATAAAAGTCAATCTTACTTGACAAAAGAAGGGGGGAAAAAAAGAGGAAAAGGGACATTTGCTTTGCAATTTTATTTAACAGTAGAAAAAGAGGAGAAAAAAAATGTAATTTTGCTTTGCTAGCCATAGAATAAACAAATGTAGAGGTTTTCCTGCCTCAGTGCCTCAGAAGGTCTCAGGCTTTGCTTCTCTGGGTCATGTATTTTCCTGACATTACCTTCAACTCAGTGTGCACATGGATGCTGTGTATACACACACAGGCTCCTCTGGACAAGCCAGCCTGGTTCCATTAAGTTCACCATCAAGTTTAACCCCAGGCTGCCATGAGACCACTACTGCAGGTAATAACAGTCACAGTTCTTATCTGTCCCCACTGTCTATCAACACCTACTTGCTCTTCTTGTTGAGCCTGAAGTAAGATTTAGAGTGAGTCTTGGCATTATTTTTCTATTAAAATCTCCTGTAAGTTAAACTCTCACACCTCCCAGAAAAGAAAAAAAGTTCAAATTAATTCATTTTATAACTGCTTCACTTCCTAAGGTTTAGGCTACATAAACTATTCCGTGGCCATGCTAATCTCTCAGATCCCCCGAACCTTTATAAACCAAACTACATTACCAGATCAGTTGATTAGGCAACATTTGGTTCTGTAACCACAGCTCCTTTTGCCCATACTGACCAGAAACGTCAGCACTCAGAAAGAACAAGAGGGGCTGTTCCTGGACTACTACTACTTTTAAACAGTATTTTCATGCTATAAAAAATGTTACAATGAAGTCTTCATTTTGATGATCAAATACTATTCATTTTCACATTCAGTGCATGCAGTCAGTGTTGTCCTACGTCAAATGAAGGGTATGAACCAGAGGAAAATATTGCCCCCCCACCATCTGCCTCTTTCATTCCAAATCTGAGTACTAGAATCCAGAGCTGGAATTGTGTCCCTGCATCTCTCCTCAAATTCTGCACAGTGCTGAGAAGGTCATCCAAACCACAGTTTTCAAAAAGTGGCCACAAGTTATGCTTTCTTCATTTTCTGGGTATCTAATATGAAACAGCTGTGGATGAATTTGCAGGCATAATGAATACTCACAACTCCAGCTGGAGGTGGTTCCCACTGCATAAAACTTCATAAAAAGGTCTCTTTATTAAAAAGTGCTCTGAAACATGATTTTCTAGATGGCTTTCTCAAAGCAGTGGACATCTCTGACAATGGGATTTTAGCACAAACCATTTCTACAGGAATGTAGTGAAGAGAAGTTCAAGAACATATGTGAATCACAGCAAGTCTGCAGAGATTCTGGCCGTGGAACAGATAGCCATCATAGTATATAAAGGATCCACAACTCTGAGTTAGTATTCTGCAAGAAATCAAAAGGTTTTGCATAAAACCAGTGGCAAAACGGAACCACTTCTTCCCCTACATGTATACATAATGTTACACACACAAGCACACAAGCAAGGAGAGTTGAAGAAAGCAAAAGGAATAAGCAAACATTTCAGGCTAAACTATCTGTAGGTATTTACAAATGAAAACAATTGTGGCAACAGTGCAAGGCAGATCTCTTTCTAAAGAGTTAGCTGTTTCTCCAGTTTAAACAGTTTGTGAAGCATTGCCTTCCATACAGCATGAGGAAAGAGAGGCATCTCCCAGAGATTACAGTATGTCAGGTTATTTAATGCCAGCATCCAGACCATGTAAAGAGTGACCACTTTCACGTTTCTCAGTCTGAGTACATACCTATTCTACTCAGGTGGGGCTGGGGTCTCAGCTCTATACATGTATTTCCACCAAAAGGAAGCCCAGCCGTGCATCACAGAGGCCATCATATTTATTTCATAAATGACCAATATTATTTAAGGGATCAAGAGTTACATGTACACACAAGCTAAGCCAAGCTAACCAGAAAGATACAGCGAAGAAAAGCTTGGGATCGTAAAACCCACCTGTCCTAGCAAGGCTATGGGAGGCTTGGGTTAAATTTGTTTTGCTGCCTGAGGGAATCTGACCTGGTATCTCTCACTTGGAGGTGAATACGCTGATCACAAAAGGTCAGCTATTTTAAGGCGCAAGGGTGAGGCATCCCATTATTTCTGTTCCACTTTGCATGGAATGAATATTCATCGGGCTCCTGAGAGAATGAAAGTGCAGAAATGTGTCTATAACTGGGCTGTTAGGGTGCTTTGTGGTGATGGTGGGTGAGAGGAACATAATCTTTTGAAATATGCAAGCATACCTGGCTAAGCAGCAGCATGGCAACAGTGTCAATGATCTGTGTTTGGGATTGAAGTGTTCACACTGGAGATAAGATGGAATTTGAATGTTCAAATCTGATTGTGGCAGGAGCCCTCAGACACACTACTGAACAGTCTACCTGGAAATTAATAGTTGACTATTTAGTGCTGCATAACGTGAGGAAAATTTAGTGTGAAACCACTCATAGAATGATGAAAAGGCCTCTCCTAGAGCTGCAAGAATAAAATTTCTCCCTCTAAACCAGCCTCATAGAGAGATCTAGGAGTGCAAATGATCCTGGCAGAGAAGTAATTAAGTAGAATGACTGCGAAGACCTGACAATAGAATGTCCTATATTCAGCAAAAAGTCATTCATCTAGATATTCTAAAAAGCAGATTAAATCACTGTTCACATGAACCCTTCTATGAAGGTATTTTCCCCTTTAAACTGTTGCTTTAATGACTATGTAATTATTGGAATTAATTGGGTTTGAAGGAACACTAGTATTTTTAACACAGGTTTTATCAGGTAGTGACAGTATCTTTTGTCTTATGATAAGTTTGCATTTTCACTCTCAGATGCCTTACTATTGGATCAAATTTTTCAACTGTGGAGTTCGTGATAAATTCATCTGTGCTAAAAAAGGTGCTCATACAAGTCTGTTTATACTGACTTCTGCTGGCTTTCCTCAGAAATGAATCTGTCCCACAAAGCTTATTGTAAAATTATTTACAGAGATGTTGACGAAGTTACACTGTCAGGAGAAACAAATTTCTGTATATTGCCCTGAAATGACTTTGCTATAGAGAAAGGTGTTTAGGGATGGCCTCTTTTAGGGACAAAATCTGTAGAATTTAATAAAAGGGAGAAGATTCAGCAACAAAAATGCTTTATGGGATCTGTATGCGCTATATATTAGGCCATTTGGAATGATACCTTAAAAAATAAAGAAAACATTATATTCCTAGGTTGTTTTAGTTCTAGTGAGGAATGACACAGCATCCACAAGAATGAGTGGCCAGTTCACACTGACTGAGATCAGTGACTGCTCAGCTAAGGAGAAGGATCTGCCTGTTCTGAGTGCAGCCCATCCACCTGGAAAGAGTAAGGTTTTAACTAAGGAACACCCAGGGGTGCCTGTGCCTTTTCAGTTTAGTCAAAGTTCACTTCAGATCCTCTGGCTGACAAAAAGCAGCAGGTTTGCTTCTGTTTGCATGTATGTAGCTGGTTTGGCACTGCAACTGCATTTTCTGTGGGAGAGAAGTAGCAGCCATTGCCTGCACATGAGCTTTGCTGTGTAATTAACTTTTACTAATGAAGACTGAATGTACCAGATAAATAACCTTGTCTTTACATTGCAGACTGCTAAATTAGAGTTGGATTTCTGTCTCTCTAAGAATTTTTGCTAGATTCAGAACACTGCTTTGATACCTTTAATTTAATTATCTACAAAAATTTTATGCCATTCATCTTCCACAAAGTGCACATTCTAGCCAATGGAGACACACTGATTTACACGAGGTCCGGGGTCTGTGTAGAAAAAAATTAGGTCATATTTTTTCAGGACACTTGAGAAAAAACGTCTGGGGCTTTTGTTCCTGCTTATAGACCCTTATCCGTTCCACAGACTGAGGTAAATATGAACCTTTCCCCTCCAAGGTGTGTTCTTTGTAGGAGCCAGAATTTACATTTGCCTGTTAACTCACTTTGAGACTCAATGTCCTAAAACCACAGAGATGCAGATCTGAGAAGGACAACAAGAGGCTGTTCTGTCCCTCTCCTGCACTGTCTCCAACAGGTGCTGGTATGAACCGTCCTTAAACACATCCAATAAAACACACACACATTCTTAAATACCTCAGTACTTCAACAGTCAAAATGCTCCTTCTTAAAAGATTGCACCAATAATGCAATTTAGAAATTACAATATTTAGTTGAAATAGTTTCTTTTTGTCCTTCATTTTTGGTCCTAAGTAACAAGTGACCATTATTCTATCTATAATGATCTTTTTTACATACTAGAGGACTTAAACGTCCCCTTTTAACATTCCCTTTTGTAGCCTAAAGGAATGGGATTACCCTTCTTTATGGATTATGTTTGCTAAATTCTTTACCATTCTTTGCACCATGCAGTGGGTTTTTTCCAAGTCATCTCTTTTAAAACGTGATGTCTAAAAGTGGACACCTGGTCTGAGATCCAATTGGCGCCCAAGCAGAGCAAAACAATTACTTCCCAAGGGTTGCATACAATATTCCTAGGAATTTACCTTTGACTAAGACTTTTTCTTGGAAAAAAATACTGTGTTGTTACTCATGGTCAATTTGTGATTCATCACAACCCTCAGATCCTTCTCTGTGTAAAGTCACTTCTGTTACATGTCTATTTTCATGTCTTTGTTGAATTTCATCTGCTTTTAATTTCAGATGATGTCTGATTTTTTAGACTCACTTAATTTCCAGTTTTGATCCTGTCATCAGAGCAACTCCTCCATTCATATTGTCTGTAGATTTTCTAAACATATTAATTCAACTTCATCATTCAAACAATAATAAATCTACTTAGAAGAAATGAAACTCCACATCAGGGTTCACATTCTTGATGTTAATCACTGAAAATTATTCTTGGCAGTCACTCCATAACCACAGAGAGGGAGTTCAGCACTCACTTTACTTGGGTATGGGTAAACCACCACCATTATTATAGTCTATACCAACTTTTCCCAATATCCACCTTTCCAGAAAAGTTATGCACTGGGAGAAAGTAATGAAGATGGATCCAGACCCTTCCCAGACATGTCCAGACGGGCTGAGAGGCAATGATCACAAGCTGAAATGTAGGAACATTTAAACACATGAGAATTTTTTTTCCTGTGAGTGTGGTGAAATGCTTTAACAAGTTTTCCAGAAATTTTGTGGAGTCTTCAGCTTGATGGCACTCAAAACATGAACAGACATGGACCTAAGCACCTTGCTGTAGCTGACCCGGCTTGAGCTGGGAGCATGGATTACAGACCTCCTGAGGTCTCTTCCAGCCTCAAACATTCTGCAATTCTATGAACTTATAAGACAGTACTATTTGTTTTAAATATCCTTGCTTGAATTCAGAGAGTGTTTTACAAGCAGTTTTAACTTTTCATAACAATAATGTTAAATAACCTGAAGTCATGGTCTGATCTGCAGTTGAAGGTCAGTCTGGGAACTAGATTAGACATTTTGCTAGTCTCTGCAGTACTCTGAATGACATGTAACATTTCAAACAAGTATTTGAAACTCTGTAATTGACTCCTCTGGATACTGAGAGCACATCTTTTTAACCCTAGATCAAAGTCCTTCTCCCAGCTTGAGCACTGGTATTAGACAGTTCCCCTGTCACAGTCTTGCTCTTCCCAGCATTCCACCTTTAAAAAGCAGCATGTTATTTTTAAGGAAGTTGAAGCTCAGCGCTGACATTATGAGTAAAGATCTGCATCCAAATTCATGACTCATATGACCCAGGGTAGGCCTCTGCAGTCGAATGGGAGTATTGGCAAGCATCACTTGTGACCTGGACTCCATCCCCTGTGTTCCCAGAACCTCACAGTGACTTCATTAGTGCCCACATGGATGAGTAACATGAATAGCATGAGTCACAGTCAGGGACTGGATATGCCTCAACAGTCTTTCCACTGTGCCTAAGGTTTTTGAATTAGTCAAGAAGCCCATGTCCCAGCAGGATGGTCAGACAGGCAGATGGATGTCTCTGGCCCCAAGACAGAGAGCCTCTAATCACAGTCATCCACTGAGAAGTTTGTCACTGGAGCAGCACATCAAATAATAGGATTGTACCTTACTGAAGAGCTGAGCCAAAATCTGTTTGTCTTGAAGTAGGAAATTTTCAACATTTATCCCTCCTAAAAGAGTCTTTTCTGCTGCAATGGAGAATCTCTGGCATCTGAATTCACTAGGTATGGGATGTGACCCTTAAAAGAACCTACAGCTTTTACAAATTACTGACTTAGAAACTGAGGGGCTGGACAAAACACTTCCAGCTAATCTCGTAACCTGATTTTGATACTTGGCAGGAATTTTAAAAGTATTCATGCTCCTTTTTGTTATCTTATTTACCAGATTGTTTTTCAGCATTTTTCTACTTTCATGACATTTTCTGGTTGTGAAATAATGTAAAATACACTTAAATATAATGGAGGATTTTAAACTATCTGTTCAGACAGGTTACTAAAACATAGTACAAGCACATGTCCTGAACAGCAGTGCAATAGCAGAGTGTGAGTTAAAAAACCACTTAACACAACACTCTCTATACATATTTCTTCGTTATATAGTTGAAATCCACACTATGTCAGGGATGATATAATTCTGTAACAGTGACTCTTCTTTTTCTCTTGTGTGTTATGAACATCATTGCTTTTTCAATTATTGGTAAACCTGCTAATAATTTCTTTAAAAGGCTAAAGGGGACTATTCTGTCAAATCTTCCCTTGGAATTTAGGTGTCTATACGGGTGTCTCTTCTACCAACAGACCTTCACTTTTCCTTGTTCCAAAGGGGTGATTCTCCCCAGAAAGTAATTATATATAAAGATATGAGCACCTTTATCTTGTAGATAAGATACAGACAGAAAAGGCTTCATTTTCAAGTCTTGCCAGAGCAAGAGGTATGAGGTGGATACTGGGTAGTTGAGCATTCATTGTTTCTGCAGAAATGTAAGAACTTGGGGCAATTTACCACTGGAAACTGAGGTGCCAAGGGATTGTAGACAGAATGTAGCTCAAGAGGGGTTTGTGAAACTCTTAAGGATATGTGATTTAGGCACCCTGAAAGGCACTTGGGTAACAAGTTCTCCAGAAAATCTGGCCTCTTGACCCGGGTACTTTATCATCTTAGCCAGTCGTGAGCTAAATGGGGAAACAGTGAAGCATTACAGCCTGACCAATGAGGAGAACTCATAACCACATAGTATTCAAACCTGACACTGTTTGTGCCTTCTAAGAATTAATTTTGATCCTATGATCTCACACTTCTAAAACTCCTATGTTCCCTACCAAAAGTTATTGAAATGTCAGTTTTGCAAAAATTGGCTGCCTAGAGCTTTTTTTACCGGCAGTATGACCCTCTAGTGAAGCTAATTCACACAATTTTTACCTCACTTGAGGGCATATAGATTCACATTATTAATTTATACCATCCACATAGCTAGTTTAGGAGCTTGAAAATTCAAACCCACAAGAGAAACACAAAAACATGTGTGCTTTTCCTTCTTTACCTGACAAAGCTCACAGTAACTGTGAAGATAGAGGGCTGTGTATGGACTAGCAAAAAAAAATTAAATAAAACTCTAAGAGTAATTCCTAGGAATAATTTTTTGTTAAGATGCTTCTGTCTTACTGCAATAAGCTCTACAGATAACTCCTTCCCAGTTCCAAAAAAAGCAAGCAATCTTGCACATTTCTAACTGCAAGTCAAGATTTCCATGAGGCATGTCTCTTTGAGTGCTCATACACCATTGGTTTCTTGTAAGTTATATTGGGCCAAAGCAATTGCACATTTCCAAGACAAATCTACCGCTATATCATTGAAGGCACAGCCCCATTACCACATAGAGTTTATTTATTTCAGGAATCAAGAGTTTTTAAGAGCTCCCCAAGGTTAAATACAGCATCCTGCGTGCAAGCTAAGTTGCTATGGTGACATTGCTTCATACTTGCATTACTTGTTAATATAGGCCTTTGGCCTTTTGTTTTCTAAATGCTGATGGATGAACTATCAAACTGTTTTACATTAACTGTACAAAGGTGATGTGAATCAGATTTCAAAACAGCAAACTAAATGTGGTGCTATTAAACCTGAGAAAATAGTATCATCTCAAATAAAACTCTGTTAAGAGAGATTTTAGATTTAAGCATCAACTTTTAATTTGAAACAATATTGTTTCAACCTATTAGACTCAAAATATGTTCTTAGAGGTAAAGATGGAAGCAGGAGTTACAGTTAGAAAAGCCAGACATTAAATGTCAGGAAAGTATATTGTTGTCATCCAAAAATAACAGCATGAAAAACAGAGTATTTCTAAGGTTCTGGTCTCAGTCCTGTGTGTTATCTTGGTCTCCACTCACTGGGAGTTGAACTTCACTACCTACTACTTGGAAATAAAAACAATATGCTCCATCACATACATAAAATAATAATATTTTTCATTTGTGCATTGTGTGTTTATGTCTTTATTTACAATTTGAACAGTATGATGCTGTTGCAGAAAGCTTTCCAAGAAAGTAATATATTTCTTGTCTATGGCTCTAATAATGATGTGAGAGACAGTAACCTTCTTTAGGCATTAATAAGTATACAACTTCTGGATAGAGATCTTAACAGATATCACAGCTCTTTTCACAGAGGTGGCTTGGGGTTTTTTTCATCTCTACTAGAAACAATCAAAGATATGTGAAAAGTTAATATGTTCAAAAACCATTTGGCCTTTTGTTTTAGAATTTGTTTATTGGCAGATGGAGTAATTAAGGAGTCCTACTGCATTGTTAAGAAGCAAAACATAACCAAAGTAGATGCTTCTCAAAGATCCTTTTATCCACAATGAAGAAAGGCTCTGATTGCGGTTTTTACAAGCTCCAGAACATGCTGCAAGTGAAGGTTTCTCTTCTTCCTCTTTTCAGCATTTGGGCTTTTCCCTTAAGATTCTGTGTCACTCAGCATATTTTGCTACCCAGTGACTGCTGGCTAAATGCAAGCCAAAATAAAACATCTGAGATAAATATTTCATTCCCTATCATTTGACAAAAATTATCCTGTGGCAACACTTTTTTTTCCATTTTTCTGATATTCAGCATGTTACAGTGTCACCATCAGCATGCAGAACCATTTTGTGTATAACTACGTTTCGCCTGATGAGGTGTATCCAGGCATATTTTTCATTTGTAACAAGTGTAATGTTCTAAATACTTTTCAAAAACTTTACAATTGCTTTTCTTCTGAGGAAGGCAGAATTTAGGCCCAGAACAGTAAGTGCTAATCCTTGGAAGAAGAACAAAATGAGATAATTTATACAAAAAACCCTTGACTATTCTGCCAAGCTCATTGAGGTGAAAAGTGTCCTCAAATGTGGATGAGGTCAGTATATTCTTATACTCAGAATGCTGTTCATTACTTTTGCTGGGAATACTAAGCTGAAGGTCAGTTTTTTCTTAATTTCAAAGTTTCTGTAATTAATGGTTATAAGAGAATAACAATACTGTACACTCTGTTATGCTGTTAAAGAAGTCTCTAATACATTTGAAATATTTTTGGGTTTTTTATTCATGCATTAAGTAGGGAGTGGATAGACTGAGATAGCTGATTCACAATAGATCAAGAGGTACATTTTAGGAATTAAATCTTTCAAATACTGCAGATTTCCATTTTCACAAAAACATCTAGTTTCATCCTTTAATGTATGTTCCTATGGAGACCTGAGGAGTTTGCAGTTCAAAGACCAGCAAAACATTTGCTGTGAAATATCTGAGGACATAGCTCCTAAACAGGAATAAAGATTTTTTTATTTGAGAAAGGGAAAGAAATTATGATAGTTACAACTTTCAGCTGTTGTCTTGCGTGTCTGATGCTTGTATGTCATGTGCTTCAATCTAACACCCAGATTTCTGAAAGCTTCACAATCTTGGTTGCATGAACCTTGTAGTAGTAAATTGAAAGGGATGCTTAAAAAAGTTGAAGCTATTTAACAAAGAAAAGTGTCAGGCAGCTAATGGGCTATTTGCTGGGCAGGGAATGAGCATGTGTATGCATATGCAGTAGTATCACTGTACCAGTTGAGAACGAGGTTTGGAAATTAGCCATCCCAAACTGATCATCATACCCTCTAGTCTCTAGAGACTTACAGTTATGACGCTGCTCTAATCCCATGTTGATACATGCCTGCAGTAGATAAAAGGTGCCCTGTACAGAATTCAGGACGAATTCTACAAAATGCCAGGGTAGGAAGAGCATTTTACCTCTGACTACAGTAAAGATTTCCTAGCAGATTAGACAACCCATGATAAACAAGCCATGTTTACCATAAAAGTGGAGATGACTGTAAAAGGGACATTAACATTTCTGTACAAGGAAAAGGAGTCTATCAGGATCAACCTCCATCTTGAAAAACTTTAGGATCAGTAGCCACAAAGGAGGTAGAAACCTCAGTGGAAAACCCAGTCCCAGTACCTTCCTGCTCCCGTGTGGGTATAGTCAAAAAGACTAAAAAGGAATGCACTCACTCTTCTCCAGTCCAACATTAATATACCATCTCCCTGGAATGCAACCTATTTGCAGATGCTGTGTGCAAATTCTACATCATATGGATAATATGGACTAGGCAACTATTAGTGTCTGTGGCTTGTCAGCTAGATGACTTCCAGATACAAGCTTGGGATCAATTGACAGTTTTCTTTAACAGGCTAGCTAGGCTATTATTAAACATTTACAATAGTAAATAGTATTTATTTGGGTATTTTTTAACTAAGTACTTTTGTTTGCTTGAAATTTAATCTCTCTTGTATTACAAACTCAGAATATCTAGGTAAAATTAAAATATATCAATCCTATAAGAATATGTGACACAGTATCAGCGTCCTGGGCAATGCAAATACATTGCTCAGAGAAATGCAAATACATTGCTCCAGAATATTTACACAGTACCAAGGCATTCCTCTGCTGAAGTACTTTGTTAACCAGAAATGAAAAATTGCATTCTCCAGACCAACACTATCCATATAACTTTTATCTTGTACAATGTCTCCTGGGGAGAGAACTGGAACCTTGTGGGTTAGAATCAGATTCACAGAATCACATACTTGGAAAAGACCTTGAAGATCTTTAAGAATCCAGCCATTAATGTAACACTTCCAAGTCCATCAAACCATATCCCTAATTACCACATCTATGTTACTAGAAGGACATAGACCTGTTGGGGTGAAACCTGAGAAAGGCCACCAAGATGATTAGAGGGACAGAGCAGGTCTCTATGAAGTGAGGTTGAGAGACTTGGGATTGTTCAGCCTGGAGAAGAGAAGGCTCTGGGGAGACCTTATTGTAGCCTACTGGTACTTGAAGTGGGCCTACAACAAAGATGGGAAAAAACTTCTTAGATTTTAAACTAAAAGAAGGTTGATTTCAATTAGTTATAAGGAAGACTTTTTAACAATGAGGTGGTAAAACACTGGCACTCATTGCCCAGAGAGGTGGTAGATGCCCCGTCCCTGGAAACATTCAAAGTCAAAATTGAATGGGGCTCTGGGCAATGTGATCTAGTTGAAGATGTCCTGCTCATGCCAGGGGGATTGGACTAGATGACTGTAAAGA
The DNA here is from genome assembly GCA_013397795.1 of Orthonyx spaldingii. Lineage (NCBI taxonomy): Eukaryota > Metazoa > Chordata > Aves > Passeriformes > Orthonychidae > Orthonyx > Orthonyx spaldingii. Next base: position 433,791 of record VZTJ01003939.1, read on the forward strand.
TTCCTTCCAGATCAAACTATTCAACGATTTTAAATACCCCCAGGAGTATACTCAACCACTTTCCTGGGCAGCCTGTTCCAGTGCTAGCCAACCCTTCCAGTGAATTTTTTTTTCCCAATATGTAATCTAACCCTCCTCCAGTTTGATGCCATTTTCTCTTTTTCTATCAATTGTTTCTTAGGAAAAGAGACCATCTCCCACCTCAGTAAAAGCTCCTTTCAGGTAGTTTAGGAGAATGCCTACAGGTAATCACTTTCAGGGCTTGTAAAGGGACTGGTGGGTTGAGCTGTAAGTCTGTTGTAGGGATACTCAACTTTTTGCAATTTAATGGGAAGTGAGGAGTGACATTAGAGGTTTGCTGCTTCTAACTTTAGGTTCCAGCTCTGAAGTTCACTTTGGCAGAATTTACCTCTGTATTGACCATACAAAAATTAGGGAGAAAATGTCTTATTTCAATGACTTAATTATCATCAACTAGTACCTGTCAAGACAGATGTAAATAAACATGGTGGTGCGAGTGTCATTGCAACAGAGGATTATAGTACTTAGAAGCCTGGCAGAATTGTCACTGCTTTTCAATATGAACTCATGAAGGTCATGTCTCTCCATTTTATGGGTGGACCTTCTACATCTGCCTGGAGCAGATGGCAGTAGAACAATACAGGGCAGCTTGAGCAGTCACTGCCAGTGTTGTACCCATACAACAGATAAAAACGGGATGCCAGTCTCCCGAGTTGTCAGCTTCGTAACTTTCAAAAGCATTTCAACACCTGACAAAAATAAAACAGCCTTTTTCAGATTAATGCCAGAAATCTTGCACTATGGTGAACAGGTAGTACTAAAATAAGACTCCCTGCTGTGTTCCAATGTAAAAATAACTCAGTATATCTGAGCATGTTACAGAAGACAAAGCACCCTAACAGATTTGTGGCATTAACTAGGCAATTACTGCATGTTAGATTAAGTGTATTTAGAGGAAAAGTCATGGGATGGATGTGTACCTGTTCTATATTTTGTGTCCCATAACAACTATTTTTAAAAATTACATGTGTCTATGTAAGTTCCTTCTCAGACTCATGAACTAGGCAGATGCATTTTAAAACAAATAAAAATCCCACTTAAAAGCTACAATTAAATAATCACAATTGTGTGCTAGTTTAGGGCAAATTTGGAGAGGGGACCTCCAAAGGAGTCTCCTTCAGAAGAGCAGATTCCAGTGGCCCCTCCCCCAAAACTAGTTCAGGAAAAAATTCCTTTGGGAAGAGTGGAAAAAACCTGTTTTGACAACTGCATTAAAATTTTGTCGTGGAGACTCTAGTACCATGGACTTTGAAAGAATTTTCTATGCTTTCTACTTTCTTACTTGCAAGACCTTAACTACCAATGGACCCTTCTATCCTGGTTATGTTAGGAAAAGCTCCCGAGACCCATTACTGACTCAAAGGCACCATGACGCATATTTGAAGAATACAGTCATGACAACAGCACTTTGAAGTCATTCTTATGTACAGCTAGATAGTCCTTGATCAAAATACTTCTTCTCTAGATAAAACAGATGCAGGAAAAGAAAATAAGAGTATTTACACAGAGATTTTCTAAAGTCACCAAGGAAGACTGGTAAAGACTTTGGAAAAAGACTTCATTAGTCATTACACTATCCTTCCTTTCTGATTATGACTTTCTGCTGATAAATTCCTGCTCTAAATTGAATTATGAGTTAATTAGCTTTCAGAAGGCTGACTGAGAAGACTCAGAAGCTGCAGCCTACCAGTTTGAAATAGAGCTGTTAGACATAGCATATTAATGATAATGGAGAAAGAAAGGAAGATAAAAAAACCCCAACTAAGATTCTTTTAAATTTTTTTTTTAGGAAGACTAGCAATTTACAAATGAAGACATGTAACTAACTTCCAAAGTAACAGGAACTAAGAGAGACCAGTCATAGCTTTTGGTTGCTGTTTGACAACAGGGTTTATAAAGAGAGGCATGAAATACTTTATCCAAACCCATAGCAGAATTGTCATCATTGATAATTAACTATTTTATACTATGAAAGGAATTGCAAGAATACCATTAGCATAAAAAATGTTTAAATGTTTGATGCAACCCACTGCTCAATTGAAGCAAGTGTTACAAAAAGATAATGTACACTTTACTTTGCTGCTGATACAAATGGTGGAGTTGAGGATCAATTATAGTTTAATATTGACAGGAGTATCTTGGTCATGAAGTACAAATAGCTTCCTATTAACTCAGAGAGAGATCAGGCAAAAGGAAAGTTAAGAGCTGGAAGCAGATCTGCCAGGTACTGCCTGGGAGTAAGAGCTTTCAGTGGAGTTCAAGGGACTGACATCTTGCATGAAGACAAACTTCTGCTGGAACCTGACTTGTGTCTTTAGTATGTATGCAAATGTCTAGGAATCCACACTCATTTTTTCAGTTCAGAGGAGAGCACTATATTGAAATAGCAGGGGGGCTTGTGCTTTTAACAGCTTGATGAAAATATTTCTACCGAAGCAGTCTTTTTGAAGAAGATTAGGGCATTGGTTAATTTTCCAAGGTCTGTTTTTCATGCTCCATTGATTTTTCTATGAAATATGAAAACCTGAAAGACAAAACATTTTCTCTGAACCTCAAAATCTTATGTTTGGAAATAAAACCAGTGTCTTGTGAGTTTCATTATCCCCTGTCTTTTCTTGGAATGCTGTCCTGAGAACACTTCCCCTAGTGCATTGTCAGGAACTCCAGGGATCAGCATTATTTAGCAGCAGGTAGATCACCAAATGCAGGATAAATGGGGAAACTGGACAAAAAGGGATATTAATTATTACCTGCAAAATGAAATAAAATAGTCACTGAAAAACTCTCACAGAATGTGCGTGCACATGTCCGTGTATACTTCTGAAAATGCGGCGAGCTGTACTTTACCCAACTAGCTATAAAGATCATCATTAGATAATGATGCCACTATGTAGCCACTTAATGTACTGGGCACACAGCTATTCAAATATGCATGATTAACAGTGGTGATGCAAACTTTTATAGAGAATACTTCAAATCACCGAAACTAAAGAAACACTTTTCCCCAAATAACTTGGGAAATTTCATCCGCTGCAGAGTCAAATCAGATAATTGTGCCATACCCCACCTATTACAGATCTAGCTCCTTAGAAAAATATTAGATGTGCAAATATCCATCAAATAAGTTACTCAGTCCTACAGAAGCCTTCCAAAACCAATGGGCTCCTCTGGGGTTTGTGCTAGCTTCTAAGAGCTGTCTGGCTCCCAATGCCACTATTATGCCATGGGGCACTGCAATCACCATTTGCAGGATTCCATCAGCAGGGTGTTCCACTAGGAGAAAGCCTTCAAAAGTTTTGTTGAAAATTTTACTTTTTTCCAAGGCTTAATGCACAATTCTTGCTGGAGGAAATCCCTTTACTGTATCAACATGCTGTATGCCTCATGAAGTCTGTTTAGGGAATTGTAAAGCAAAGATCAATGTATAAGTGTAACAAAAAACAGGCTTTCACAGTTATGCACACTTGTGGGATAAAATTAGAGGGAAATGGCTCCAGGTTGAGGGCACAATAACTTGGTAATTGTTGTCCACAGCATCCTTTAAATAATGAGCCAAATGCTAAAGACTTTATCATAAACACTGCTTATTATTTCCTTTGAAACCTTATACACATAGTGCTTAGAATACAATATCAGCTGGTAATTTAGGATTCTTCTGACTGTTTGTATACAATTTTATTTCTAAAATATAAGGAGAAAAGGAAACATAATGGTTTTATGATGAGAACAAACAGAAATACAAGAACTTCTGTGGGAAACTGAAATAGCAGCAGGAGTAAAAGCAAAAAATACATTCATCCCACAGATTCCTTTCTTGCCTCTGAGGCCTCTCACGCAAGCACTGACCAGGACCACTGTGGCTTTGTTTATGGCATTTAACAAGCTCTAAGCCTCTGGCTATAGGACTGCATTAGGTACTTTTTAAAGCATTTTTTGAAGCTCTAGGGAACAATAAGACAGTACTAGGAATCAAAATCAGCTTTTTCATGTTTGTCAGCACTCCATCTATACCGTTAATGTAGAGGTAAATGTAGTTGTAGGCATGGATAGATGTGTGTGTATATATGTATGTATGTTGAAATACTTTATTTAACTATAACAGAATTGTTAAGATCTGCCATTTATTTACACAGGGGAATTCCAGGAAATTTCAGAAGGACATGTGATGTGATTCTTGTATATTCTTTTTCATTAAACTGATCAACAATATAGATATAACTTTTTAAATTACATTTAACAGTTATTCATAGTATGTTAGCTTAAATGAAATAGCTTCTTTTCCATATTTGAGGGCTTTGGGGGAGTTTTTAAGAATTTGAGGAAGAGAATGGATTTTTAAGGTTTATTTTAGCACCATTGGAGTTAAAAATTTCTCATCAACCTCAACATTGGGTTGGCTTCAGATGGCTTACAGCTGTCATCTTGCCCTCTAGTGGTATTTCTTTAAAGCCACCACTGATGAAAAATACAGATGGGCAACAGTATTTTAAATTTATGGAAAATATAAATTGACTTACGTTACCACTGGAGAAGTAAATAGCTATAAAAATGCCTAACTATTCTAATTTCCCCTAGCACAGCAGGTAAGATAAAGCTGCTACACAAACTCTGAAAACTTCACACAAAAGTTTGAAATTGAAGGTTGGGCAACTCAGGTAGCTTGATTAATTTCATTGTTAAAAAATACCCCCATTTTTTTCAACTTCTTCTCCAGTATTTTAACGTCCTTCATCCCTGATAAGAATACACTACCATTTTTTTTCTGGGCAGGGGCTATGATGTCAGACTTGTTAGATCACTAAATATCACGTAGTTTTGCAAGGACTGGGAGCAAAAGTTAAAAAACCATCTTGACTGCAGGAATTTCTGCCTTTGATTTTCTGCAGGTAACTCTCTGGCTTGCTTACAGTATGCATAGGGACAATGCTGAGATTCAAAACCTCTACTAGAGTGAAGAAGACAGAGGTCTTCCCAGGCTCATGGTGGAAGGGGTGGCCACTGTTAAAGAACTTCTAGTCAGGCTGAGCTGGAGCAGATTCACAGCAGAGTAAAAGGATGCAGCATTGATATAATTTATTACTTATGTCACTTCTGCAGTATGTTACATGCTTACTATCTTTTTGGTATCTACTTGCACTGTTCTGCCAGTAAAAACAAAACAGGCTAGGGGCAAAATCAAGAGAAAGACAAGTTGTTCTTATGGGCAGAAGGCACTAGAAAGAGAGGGTGAAATCCTATAGCCACCTGGGAGTTAAATCTCTTTCTTAAGCCTTGTCACATGTTTCTACCTCATTTTACACTGGAGTAGCATGATCAGGCAGAGGTTTGGAGAGCTGATCTGACTGAGGCCCAACCCAGCACAAGAGCAGATGATTTCTTTATAACTAAATCAGGTCTTCAATTCACCATGTAAGTCATAGGATTGGTTTAAGAGAGGGAAGAGCTTTCCTGAAAATCTGGACTTTCAACAGCTTAATCTACAAAGCTGCTGACTGCAAAATCTAGCAGGTCTATGAGAACTAAACTTGCAAGTGTCTGCTGGTCTAAGGTATTTTCACTGTTATAGATTGAAGGTAAGATAATTAAAGAGTCTGATCTCTTCAGTGTACTAAGCATGCATGCTTAGCAATTCTCAAGGCTGGCAACTTAAATCCATTGAACCATTCCTCAAAATATTTTTAAAACTCTGTCAGGACCACAATTGACATATGTTACTGTTGGAGACAATGCCAGTGTATGCACTTTATATATATGTGGATGTACATGCAAAACTATTTTATGCATAAGATATACATGTAGCTATTATGTATTACATAGATAGATATAGATATAGATACAGATATAGGTGATATAGATATGAACAATTTCTCACGGTGAAAGACATTTCAGTTGTTAGAAAGTTCAGATTCACCTTCTGTTTTCAAGTAATGGTAGGACAGTTCGAACATTGTTAAAGACCTGTCAGTCTCTCATGTCCTGGCCTGAGAGGAGAAGAGAGATCCAACCTTTGGCAAAGTGAAGCCTTAAGGGACCTTTGTTTCAGTTTGGAGGGCTTTGTTTCTATGAGCAGAGGTAGCCATTTTACAGCACAGAAATACAGAAAAAGTGATTACCGTGTGCCAGATCTGTGGAGAGAGGGTGGGAAGTGTTCAGTTGCATATGCTGTAAGAGGTTAATTAGACACAGTAAACTGCTTGCAAAATTTGCATAATAAAAAGACGACATTTCATTTTCGCCTCTCCATTCGAAAGAGACAGAGAACACCAAATAAATCTCAGCAGTCATCATCTTACAGGATTCTGTTCACTACAGGGGAAGTACTTGGTAACACCTCAGTGGGGCTAGGCTTTCGCCTTTTGCTCATCAGATGCTCTCAAGTCCTTAATTCCAGAAATCAAAAAAATATATTCCTAGACTAGAAGAAAGTTTCCTTCAAGATTTTCTGCAACAAATCATCACCACTACATTGTCTCTTATGTAACTTATGCACTTGTAGAGTCATGTAAGTGCAAGAGAAAATATCAGAACAGCAACCTTCAAAATTACTGTGAAAAAAATATTTTAATTCAATTGTCAAGAGGCAGGATTTCATTAACAGCATCATACAATGAAGCTTTGCCATCTAGTTTGGGTGATCCAAGGTTATCTGTCATTTAACATTTGAACTATCTCAGGAAACTGACCATCATTCATATTTTCACTAAGTTACTTCCTCCAAGACAAGTCCTTAAGTGATTTGCCTTCTCCTGCATGTATTTGCAGTATATAATTATTTTAAACCAGAAACTATGGCTTCATGCATCCAGTCATCTTGGATTTCAGTGAAAATTACTCAGATTGAAAGGGATGTGTTATTGTAACTCACTCCTGTTTATATGCCCCAAAATATCAGCCACTGTGGGTGGCGGGGGAACCTCCACCAACATGCTGATTTGTTCTGTTACTACATGTTCTTTGAGATTATCAACAGCCTGAAAAAAATCAATCTGCCATATGTCTATACTCAGCCATTCTCCGTTTGGTTGAATGGACAATTCCTATTTTATAGAGACCTGGATTTTACTCTCTTGAATCATGCTGAATGGAGAGACTTAGTATCTGAATAAATCCAATGATCTAAAGCCAGGCAGGACAATTATGATCATCTATCTGACCTTCTCCACCACATAAAATTCTACGTAGTCATAGCTCAATTTGTGGTTGAGTCAGGCTATCTATTTTAGGAAGCTATCTGCCCTTTTAGTCAGCTGCAGAGAGCCTGAAAGTAAGGGGCAGAGCATCAAACATTTTTCTAAAGCAAACGGAATGAAGCAGAAGACATAGCTATGCAGTCTCACCCATAGAAAATTACACTTTTAGGAATGCTGAGATAAATCAGAGTTTTTGCAAGAGTGCATAAGGTTTGGAATATATTCTTAGCCAGTGTGTAATGCTGCAGAAGAATTTAAGGTTCTCTGTGTATCCTCTTCTTTTCTCTCTCCTGCAGTCCCATGAAGACATAACCTTTTCTATAAAGTAAAGGAAATGATGAGTTCCAGAAGTTTGGCATGTCAACTGAGGGCAGTCAGATCAGCTGCCTGCAGGAATACTTCTGATCCCTTCACTAATTTGTTGGGGAGCAGACTCCCTATAGTCACAGTGAACAACTTTTCTAGTCTGACATATTACATCAAAGCACTAATACAAAGGTGGCTTTATTATCTAAAGTTAGAGGATACATCACATTAACTCTTATTTCCTACCAGATAAGAAAAGCTATAGCCAAGTAAGATTTGACCAGATCCTAAACACTACCACAGTGGGAGGTCCAGGTTTTGGCACTATTTCTCAGGTTTTCATGCCAATCTTTGATGACATGAGGTGGGAATCTCCTTTCCCACTGTTTTTTCCTCTGTTTTCTTGTATCACATCCATCCCTACATGCTATGCAGAATTGATTCCTTCTGTCAAATCAGGACATTATCACAGTCTGCCACAGACAACTGTTGTCATTTTGCAATCCCTGCTGGTCACCATGGTGCTCAGACCCGCCTCACTCCAGTCAATATTATTACTAGTCTATTTTCAAGGCAAGTAGTATTCTTTTTTACTACATAAGCTTCTCTTTGGTTCCACATTTATGAACTTCCTTAGATGTCAGTATTACCTGAATGACAATGCCTGCCCTTGACCCTATAAACTGCTTTTGCGACTCACAATGTGCTGCAAAGCCCTTCAGGAACCTCTACCTAGAACAACAGACAGGTGAACCACAGGCTGCACTTGGTATGAGCCATGGCCTGTGAGAACAGTGTGTGCTATTTAAGAGTCAGGCTTACCTGCAACCTTCTCTCTGCTCTCCATACAAGAGTGAGCCAGCTAGAAGAGAAAAGCAGTTACACTACCAGAGCTTCACCATGGCTGCTGGGGGGAGCCAGGGGCAGGGGAAGAGAGATGCTCTTTCACTAGGGGATGCTACATGCACTCCAAGCACAGAAGCAAGGCTCCACTGGAGAGGGGAAACGGCACCTGGAGGACAGGAAACTTGTGGGAGGAAGACTGTGGGTGCAAGGAGTTGGTATGGGAGTGATATGAATAAGCAAGGAAAATCCAGGTATGGGATTCTGGAGCTGAAAAGTAGGACATTCCACATGTGGCTTGACTAGAGTGGAAGCAATTTCTGAGGGGAACAGGGAAAGGAAGTATTTTGGCAGAGAGCTGGAAGATAGAGAATGAAGATCTGGTATAGGCCAAAGCATATGTACGTCTAATCTATTCACAGCAAGGAAACTTGGGAACTGCTAGTTTAGTGAAATGACCAAAGAGTAAGAATGACCTCTAATCTTAGTTTAAATATGGATTCAATGTATTGCCTTGGGCAAGGAATTGGTTAGATGGGACTAATTAGGTCTATCTACCTATTTCAAAGGGCGGCTGCAAGGATTCATTAGTCATTGTTTGCAGATTTCTTTGAAGATGAAAATGTAGAACTGTATAATTAAATGAAATCATTAGTCATAAGGTTATGTGACTCTGATGTTTTCCAAAATGCATGCATTAATACCATACCATCTACTTCCATTTCATTCTTAGGCATATTTGTAATCCTGAATAAAGAATTAACAGTGCCTGTAAAACATTACTACACAGTGGTAACATGAATGAAATCCATTTTAGAAATAAGGCTACATTATAAAATTTATAAAATTATAAAGTTTAAAGACATAAAACTTAGGCTTATATATCAAGCTTCCTGTTGATATTGAAAGACTTAGTGAATCTGCTGTTTTAAATGACTGTTTCATCTACAGAAACCAAATTTCTGGTTGCTTTCCAACAGTCAGAAATTGTAGCTGATGTTCCTCCTAACAGCAGTGAAACTCCACTGAAGAGAAAGGAATTACTGATGTACATGTGATAAGGATTACAGTCTAGCCCTGGAGCTGTGCCTGCTGGGGTGACATGACAGCCAATGTGCACACATTTCACTGCCTTCTCCAGGACAAGCTGGGGCCAGAACACATGGGAAGGGTGATAGGTCTTCCCCATGTGCCACTTTAAATGAACCGAAAGACAGTGATACTCTGTTTGGCACACAGCTTCAGAAAGCATCAACTATCAAAGACCTACTAAGTCAAAAGATGCTTTGTCATCATCTCAGGCCAGACAGGCTAATACCTCTGACAGAATCACATCTTTGACATTCAGTGGGGATTTTTGTTCTACACACCTATTCACACGAGCGTAACAGAGGTTCCTGTGTGTTTTTCCACCAGGCTGTGTGTTTTATCACAGTACTATCACCATGATATCACACTGAGTCACTTTATACCTATGGCAGTCACAGTTTCTGCTGATACTTGAATTTGTCAATATAAATTACTCCTAAACCATCAAGGAAAGCTGCTGTGGGAAGTTTCTAGGCTAGACTTACTACCAAAGACATTTTACCTTCTTTTTTTTGTTTTTAATGGAACTCTATTAAATGTTTCTGAAAGGACACAACAGCTTCTCCACAGTTTGCTTCATTGTAGGTGTTGTCTAGCATTCATGTAACTACAATAACACAAATAAAGTTTTGTTTTGAATTGGCTGTTTTCCAAACAGCTTTTGTGCTCTGGTTTATTGAACTTGGTGGGCAGGGAAAAGTGAGAGGGAGTGTCAAGATTCCTTCAGTGTCCAATCATCCCACCTAACTTTTCACAACTCCTGATATCCATACCAAACCCGAGAGGACCTATCTGCTGATAGGAAATTGTGCCTAGGGTACCATACTTCTCACTTGAAGTTGCTGAATAGAAACAGAAGTCACCAAAATGGCTCAACAGAAATAAAAGATTACTATGTTAGTACTTACCTATCTCTAGATCACATGCAGAGAACTTCCTTTATTACGTCAAACCAGTGCCTTGACCGTGGAGCTCAGAATACAGTCCTTATGCACTTCCATCATATCCTATGGAAATAAATCTAAGGGAGATCTCAGCCAGAGAGCAAGTACTTCTTCCTTGCCTTAGCATCTATTTGGATTAATTCTCACCTCTACTGCCTCTTTTGTTTTGTCCTTCTCACCTTCACCTTGACTCTTGCTCTCATCAAGAAACTTTATTGATTCTTAATTTATTCAGGAGATAACATCCATACTCACTCCTCTCAAATCTTCATTGCTATCACCTCATCAAACACGTCTTCATAATACAATCATGTCATGCTTGTATTTCAAGATTTTCAGAAAGTCTTGAAATGTGTTTTAAAAATCACTGCCAGGCAAATTCTTTAAAAGGAATTTTCTTAACCAACAGCAATGTGCTGTTTTACTACACCAAATCCATTTTGGATATTAACAATATGATGAAGTTTTATAAAAATATCTCCATTGTTTATGAAAGCTGCTATTCAAGTGACATTGCTCATTTAACCTAAACAATCACAGCTCCAAGAGTGAAACTGGGAAGTAATATTATACAACATCTGAAAAAGAAATAGATGAGACAATATACATGTAAGAACTTTGCAATTTAATAGTATACTTGTATTTCTAACACAGTGATAATGCTTCCTAGGTACAGAATAGAAATCAGATTCAAATCATCATGAGTTTGTACATGAACATAATGAACACTGAGTATATTCTTTGAGAAAGAACCATAGCATCTTCTTGCCAATAAATAGCAACACTTTTAAAAATTATTTCCTCTGTAACACAGCCCCTTTTCCATGTGCAGAACAGATCATCTCCTCTTTAAATACCACAATCGTGACTACAAAATACCAGAGTCAGCCAATACTAAAAACACTTACATGCTGTATATGTTCATAATAAAGAACAAAAATACGAAAGCACTTTCAAAAACAGATTGTGCACATTAGTTTCAAGGCAGCAGAGACTTGCACAATGACATCCTTATCTTGATACTGTGATTTAATTTGCAGTGGCCTTTTTTGCCTAAGAGTTGTACCAGCCTCATCGCTTATTTGACATAAAAGAATCACAAACTATTTCTGAAAGATACATAAACACTCTAATATGTCACGCCAGTATCACCAGGAATGGCAAGGAATATTATTTCCACTCTAATGATTTCTTTCAGATGCATGTAATTGTCTTTTTATTTGTCTGTTTGTTTGTTTAATTATTGAAAGTCAGACAAGTAGGTGAGGCAGATGGTAATAGTTACTTACATCACATGTAGCACCCATACTCCACTCCGGAACTTCTCCTTCTGAGGCTGAAAGAGAATGAAGGGTAAGAATAGCAAAGTATTCAAGTCTCTGGAAAGATGAGAAGGGGCAAGATGGGGAATGATCTTAAATATTCTGTATCAAATTACATGCTGAGGGGGAAGAAGGGGTATCCTTCTCAAAGACCAAAAGGGTGTTGCAAAATAAAGTCTTAGAAATTGCCTAGAACATAGTACAGAAATCTGATTTTTTCTTCTACTGGTGGAACACAGCAGCCCTAGGCAAATTACTTTTCTTTGCATTCTGTCTGTAAAATACCATAGAATAAAACAGTATAGATCATTTTCAGGTGGAAGGGAGCTTTAATGATCATGTAGTCTGTTTGACCACTTCTAGGCTGAACAAAAGTTAAGGCATGTTATTAAGGGCTTCAAAATGAAGACATTAATACCTTTCTTCCCTCTGCACTTTCTCTTGGCCATTCACCATGCAAAGTACTTGTAGCCAAAACTTTTTGTCTCTCTTCACATGCATGTGTAGAGGGTTTAGCATAATTAGGCCCTAATATTGACTGACACCTTCTGATGTCATTGTAATACCAATATTTAAAAATTAGCTAATTTCTATTTACAGTTCCACCACTGAATTCAAAAGAAATGCTGCTATTTCAGTGAATATCTATGCAGTTCAATTTACAGATTTAGTAAATAATTAGAATAATATTTACCAATCATTCTGAGATGCGGTAATGCTTAACTAAATGGAAAGAATGCTTTTAGTCCCTACAATAAATGAAGCATGTGAGTCTCCAGAACATTAACAGCAGCACCATATCCAGCCAAAACTGAGTAAAATATAAAAAAAAGCATTATATTTGGAAATTTGATGCCTTCAGGATGGGTTAAATATTCACTGACATATATATTTTTGTTAATGACTATAAAGGGAGTGCTTATGAATGATATTTCACTCATTCCTCTTGTTATTCAATTACATGTGGCTGATACATTAAGTGTTTTTTAGTAAGAACATAAGACACCAGCAGGGAAGGCTTTCAACAGCATTAATCAATAATGCAATGGCACAGTGGACGATAATGAAAAGGCAGAAGTTATTCATGGTTAGCACTGTGCTCTCTGAGACACTGCTCTTCTCTCATGTGAGATCCTGTGCAGTGATGGTAACCCTTCTACACCAGAGCCAGGTGAGCAGGTAAGACTCCAAAATAAGGACACTTCTCAAGGCCTTTTATTATTGCCCCCTCAGCAACTACAGCACTACAGAGATGCAAACCTAACCTGCACTTTCAGGCATTAGATGAGCCAATTTAAACAGCCCAGAAATTTCACTGTATGAGTTTATCTGTGCCATCCAACACTCCAAAGTCACAGTTAGGCCTTGGGCATGTGATCACATCAATCTAAGAACAAATTTTTTTATGCAATTAAAAGGGAAAAAAACCCTAAGCACAGTGCAATTTGCTAGGAAGCTGATCTGCCTCAAAAAAAAAGCTTTACCTATGACAATTATTTTTTCAAACAGGAAGTTACAACAAAATTCCATCTTGTCATGATCCAAAGCCCTGGCTTTTTTTTTGTTTATTTACAAAGGTGTTTCCCAATTTAGACCAACTGTCTAAACAGAAGGTCAACCAAAAGGCTTTCTTCTGCTGTCACTTGCTCTTACATCTATTAATCTCTGTAATCAGAATTCCTCCTTCCCCTCTAGCACAGGGGTCTGTGCTGGCTGCAGCACAGATTCCAGGGTGCAGCATACAGAGTTATCTTCTTCACACCAAAAGCCTCAGTGCTGAGCCTGGCATTGGTGTCAGTGGTCTGCCTAAGTGAATCATGAGCTACCTGCAAGGTCCTCAGTAAAGTTCCAAGTATCTCACTGATGTTGTTTTTTCTCCCCATAAATTAACCAACCTCAATATCTGAAGAATAACAGCTAAAAAGACTCATCACTAGAAGGTATCTCAAGTGCCAGCAGAAACATGAACCAGAGGATATGAAGAGAGTGCATAAAAGTACAAGCACATACTCCGGCAGTGAACAAGGATATCAGCTGTGAGAGAAAACACCCAGTTGAAGCAGTAGCTTGCAAATCCTAGGCTAGAAATAATGACAAAACAGCCTGCTTCAAGACTCTGAATAAAGAATAGCATCTGCTGTCTTCGTGTGCCACCTCTCTTCATTCTGTTGGTGCAATGCTGTTTCTTGTGCTTGAAGTTTTGCTTTTCACAGCACAGCCTATGGACAAGAAAAATAGCCTCCTCCTGCCCTTTGGTCTTATGCCTTTTATCAGAAAAAACACAGTGCCTGTTAAGGCAAAGCAGGTAGTCCTATTCATCTTCCTCTCCTGTTGATCATTTTCATTGACGTTTCCAACAAGGATTCCAACACCACTTCTGGGCAGGACCAAATATTCAGTACAGTCTTTTTCCACTTCCATCATTGGTTTAAAGGTCCTGGTGCCAAAAGACTGCTCTGTGGTACAATGAATAACCTACTTCAAAAAATAATGATTCTACATAAGTTACAAAGCAGAAATATATTGATTTTTTAGTGCAATCTACATCATATCTGGCAGCAGGCAGCATGTAAGTCGCATCTGAACGGAGCCCTTTGACCATGTGCTGTTCCTTTTACATGGTGATTATGTGCCACAGAGCAAATGAAACAAGAAGTGGAATGAGGTCAAATGGGCATCTCTGCAGAGTATTAAGATAAAGGACTTTATAATTAAAACTGGAAGATCTAGTCATCTTAACGCAGACTAAAGATTAGGATCAGTGTTTTTACAGGGAGAAGAATTATACTTTGAGAAGTAGGGAATCTATCAGAGGGAAAAGCCTGCTTCATGAAAGCAATTTAGCAATGCAATTTCAGCTACGACTGTAAAAATTATTCTATGACATACTAGTAAATGTCAGTTACTTGAAACTTATTATTTTTTCTATATTCAACAGAATTGTCTTAGAGCAATGGAAAACAAGAATACATTTGCTCTGTTATTTTGTAGTTGTAGGTACATGACCCATTAGCAATGGCATTTTTCCAACCAATAGTTTGTAACAGCCCCTAAAATTATCAGCTAAGAGGATAATGGTACTGAACTTCTACAGCTGTTATCAGTTTCTTCAGTAAAAAAAAGGAGGAAAATGGAAAAGAGTTTGTTTTCCTGTCAACAGAAACATGCAAAGTTATTTCTCATGCTAACACATTAAGTAGGGATATTGTCATTAAGATCGCTATGATATTTTGCATATTTTAGCAAAAATTGCTGGGGAAAATATGCACTTTGTCATATAAAGGAGCACTTCAAGTAAATTTTTTTTAACATTTCCCATAGCAGCAGTTGCTATCATAACAAAATTTAAAACAGGTGTTTGTTAATGAGTTTCTAAAGATAAATAAAAAGTACTTTGAGACCCCATGCTACAGATTTGTTTCCAGTGCATTGTAACATATTCAGAATCTACCAACCCTTTTCAGACTGTTAACTTTCTATGATATTTTCCAGTTGTTTCATTGCAAACTCCTGTCATTTGATACAATAATATACAGGAAACACATCTCAGCTTAGACTGCAGCTAGTCATGCATCAGATGACAGAGATCTTGCTACTTTTCTTCAGCTACCAGAAAAAAAACCTGTGTCCTTGCATTGTTGATAGTGGGCTTTACTGTCTCTAGTTTCAGAGGAACAAAGCAGAGGTGAAGAGATGTTTCTGTTCTTCCTGAACACATAATCAATCATGTTGAGCCAGTGGGTGTGTATAAACTAAAGACAAGCTAAAGGGCTAAGCTCTTTCTATGAAGTGACATTCTGGCCATGTAGGTGAGAATGAGAGAGATTTAAAACTTTGAGTCCCAGAAAGTATTAGAAAGGCTATTGGATTAAGTAAATTAAATGTGTGGGATTTGGGGATGCTGAGTTTTCTTGTGGAGTACATACTGCCTAATTCATCTCCTTGAGTATGTACCACTCCATTATTCCCTACCTCTGGTGCTATTTTTTTCTTGAGCAGCAACCAAGGGATGCAATTCTTGTGGAGGAGGCTGCCAGATGTTACCCATTTGGGGAGTTTTGTTATCATAAATTCTTTAAAGCTCCTGTTCCAACATTCATCAGGTGATTATACTAGATTTTCAGCTTCCAAGGAAGCTGGAGGAGTAAGTCTTGCACCTTTCTCCACCTGATCTGACAGGGACATGGCTTGACAAGCCATGGCACAGCAGTAGTGGTCAGGCCTTCTTCTCACAAGAACATCACAAAGCCATTTTACCCTTCAGCATGGAGGCTCTATAAAACCTGGCTACTTCTAAGTAACTAAGGAAAGCACAGTCACCAGAAGTTAGCATGGTTTAGGAGATGTAAAACTGGTAAGCAATATACTGTGACTGGCAACAAAGCATTAGGCTAGGTAACAATTTTGCACACAACTGCTTGCACATACACCTTACAACTACCATTGCAGGGTTTCCTTCCTGCCCTGGCAGACTTTAAGGAAGCCAGAAAGTGTGCAGACACCACAGGGCATGATTAGTTGGTCCCATATTCTGCAGAAAGCATAACATAGACCAATCACTTGCCATAGCAACCTTAATTTATGAAGAATCAATTGCAGAAATAAACTGATTTTAATTACAGGATAAACATAATTAGCAAGTAAGCTATATCTAAACAATGCAAGAGATAAGAAAAGTTTTTTTAAAAGGTCTTTTGTTTCTTCAACTCAGAGCTTAATGACCATTATTATTACTTAGCGTGTCCTCAAGGGCAGCTCTGCAGCAATTGAAGGGAAGGAACGGGCAAACGTTTGCCAGCTACAGGAATAAAATGTCTCTGGTCTAATGCAAGTGTGAACCTGTGAAATGTACGTGTCTGAGTTAGTCACACTAGGCTTGCTTTGTAAGCATTGGAGAAACACAGGCTCTTTAGTGGGAAACACATCTCATTCTCTGGTAGAAAATTATTTTTCCATGTGCAGGAGGCCAAGGCTGAAGCCCAGGCCCACGAATGAAGCGGCGCAGGCCTGCTCTCCCTCAGAGCACACGGGCAGGCCGCCCCCTGCTGGGCGCGCGGCCGAACCACAGCTTGGGCCTTCCCTCGTCAGTCCCTGCGCTCTCCGCATGGGGCACAGCTTCCACAAAATTACAAAAATTGTGCCCCCAGGTTGTAATTTAGTGTGCCAAACCTTGCTCCTGAAAGAGAAAGGCAGGCGATATATTTTTTTTTTCCGTGCCGGATTACGATACGGAGATCGAATTAAGGTTCTCCATTTCTGGGAGGGGTGGTGTTTTATAAGAGAATATGAGCAGTGGCTTCAAACAGAACACCAAACCTCAATTACAACTGTGAAAAGAAGGGCCAAGCCGCCTGCCTTGAGGAAGAGCCCAAGAGTAGACGAAGCCAGGAATTATCTTTTCAGAGTTCCTTTATACTGAGGGTGCTAACTGTTGTTAAGGACCTGGTTTGGCAAAGCCTAGGTGCCGGACTTCAGGAATCCAGCCCTACTCTTTGAGTTTTAATCGTCCTTTATAAAACAAAAATAATTTTTTTAAAAGCTGTTTGCTGGTTTTCAGGGACACTGTTGATATATACAGATAGATTAGTGATCCTTGGGATCAGGTATCATGGCAATGTCCTGCAAGTATTTTAAGATTGCATCCTACGTCCTTGTATCTCAACGATGTCATGTTCTCAGCCTTTGAGAATGCCTCTTTACAGAGAGAAGGAAGAGTATGAAAAGGAAAATGTCAAACCAACACACCAAAACCCTTCAGCCTATCACACGAAATATACAATAGTTGCAGTCCTGGTGTAACAGTTAGTGGCAGTTGTTAAGCTGCTTATAATAAAAGCTAAAGAAGATGAGCATTATGTAATGCCCAATTCCAAAAGTATTTTGTTCTCTGACATCTCGTCATGTTTCTGATAAAGGCTGAGTCATTAGACAAATTCTTCAGAGACTACTTTGGCGTAGGTACGTTCAGAGGTGCCATAAAACACCTATTTTTTTTTTTTCCTGGCTAATTTGACTTAAAAACCCTTAATTTTGCTTTCCCTGTGGTTGTGATGGCTATAATGTTCAACAAAACAGTTGGCACACTAGGAGATAAACAACAGCATTCTGCTTTCCAGAAATTGTATTCCCTGCAAGAATTGAACCATGGGCTGGACACCAACTCCCAGTTTGAACCTCTTGCCAATTTGTCCCTTTTATTAAAATGAAAGGAAGTTGGACTAGTACTGACAGGGACAATCTAAACTCTTAAGTAGGATCTATACAGCAAAATTTAAAAAGACCACAAAATATTTTTCCAGTTGAAAGGCAGATACATGGAACTCAGGGAATGCAGAATTGAGACGTTTTAAGCAACATCAATTTGGCCTAATTTGTGTTTGAATCCTTTGCTATGTGATCTGAGACCTCTTTTTATAGCATTCTGTCAGTTAAAGAGAACAAAGGCTATTACCTCATCTGTGTCAAGTAATTCAGTGTTTCTTCTACAGAACTGGGAGCAGACAACTTTGAATTTTTATTTTGTCTTAAACACCTAATTATACCTTCCAGCTATTAAAAAATGTGTTCTCAGTATTTCAACGAATAAAGATTTTTCAAATTCACTAGTGAAAGCCTGAAAATCAAGTTAACAAAACAAAACAAAAAAAATCTGAACGTTAATTTCTTCCCATTTTTTCAATTATTTGTGAGAGCTTTGTTTTAGGAGTATCTACTCAGTGCTTCAGCAAATCTAATCTTCTGATTCTATTCAGAGCTGATGTTATTTTAGACCATTATATAAAGCTCATGAAAATCACTATCTTTACTGACAGACTGAAAACTTGAGAGAGATTATGTTTTCTCAGTCTCACCCAGAAACTGACAAAAATGGAAATTCCATATTTTAAGTCCCAGGCTAATTTTCTGTCTAAGGTCAAGAACTTATAATAATTTTTTTTTAATCCAGAATTTATGTAACATTTCTTTTCACAATACACTGGACTGGAAACGGCCTGCTGTTTGTTTTAATACTTTGAAAGAGTATTTCCTGCACAGTGTTACATCTAAAAAGGCTGGCATTCAGTGCAATAAATAGCCAGTACTGTCAAAAAAGCAGGTGTAAGAAAATGTATTTTGATGTGACTCCATGAAGACTACTTGAGCAGCAGTGCTGAAACAACAGCATTGATCTCATGCTTTGAAAAGCCTGGGACTGTCATAAGAAGTTGTACCTGTGTGAGGCTTCAGATCTCTGCAACAGACTGCTCAGTTATTGAATGCCATTGGAGGGGTACATTCATGGCTTTGACTAAATTGCACTGCAGAGCATGTCTGTATGTACAACATATTGCAATAGGTTTCTGAAAGCATTTTGCATACTAACAATGATTACATTATCTCCCACAGGCAGACAGCTACAGCATCAGGAACAGTTCCATAGCTTAACTTTGGTTCTGTTACTGAACGTGAGCTTAATTTCCCTGAGATATTTCTTCTTTTGAGAAGTACCAGTTAAGCTTCCTACAATCCTGTAAACTGACAGCACCTACATGGAATCCAGCAGATTCCATACACTCTACCTCACAGAACTCCAGGGATACCAAGGAAACACTCTGGGCATCGTGTAGACTGACCAGAAAGTGTAGCAGGCAATAATAATCATGCTATTGAGAAGTAAAGTTATACAAAAATCAAAAACCATGAGTGCCTCCAGGATATTCTTATTTGCCATTCTGACATTTATAGAAAGGAGATTAATTTAAGCATAAAATCCAGACTTCTGCATAAGAATCACCACTTGGCACTGCACATTTTTTTAAAGGTATGTATCACTTTGCTTGGATTTCAGAGCTGACCATTGCATTTCTCTTTAAAGCAGCAGCACCTGCAGACTGCAGTGTGGGCCCAGGCAAGTAGCTTGATGCCATGGCCTGCAAGCACAGGATCCAGGCAGAACAAAACCACCTTTCCTGACTCTTGTCTTCCCCACACCCAGCCATCTAGCATTTCCAGCAGAAAGCACCTCTGGGATTTAGCAGCTCTGGCAAGGCTGGCCCCAGGCACCCATCCCACAGCCCTGCTACAACGCTCTCTAAGTGTGCTGGTGTGGGGCTGTGTTTGGATTTGTGCTGAGCACAGATTTGATAACACAGAGCTGTTTTTGTTGTTGCTGAGCAGGGCTTGCAGAGTCAAAGCCTCTTCTGCTTCTCATGCTGACACACTGGCAAGAAAGTTAGGAGTGCATGAGAGCTTGGGAGGAGACACAGCCAGGGCAGGCGACCCAAACTGACCAAAGCTATATTCTACACCATATGGCATCATGCTTAGTAGGTAAAGCGGGAGAAAGAAGGAGGAACGGGGGGACATTTGAAGTGATGGTGTTTGACTTCCAAAGTCACCATTACATCTAATGGGGCTCTGCTCTCCTGCAGATGGCTGAGCACGTGAGAGCGAACGCAACCCCACTGTCCACGCTACCGACAAAGACGAATAGTGTCACCCCAGTGCTGACCCTGAGGGCCAGCACTCCTCACTGCTCTGCGCTGCCCACGGAACGCCCCTTCCCGCCCCACGCCGAACCCCCGCTCCCGGCCGCGCCGGTCCCTGCGGGCGGTGCCATGTACGGCGGAGGGGGCGCCACGGCCCCCCCGCGCGGTGCTCGCCTTGGTACGGCCCTCTCGAGTAGCCCTGCTGTTTCCTGCCCTCGCCCTGCTGCGCATGCGCGCTGCCTGCGCGCCGGGCTGCACGTCAGCGGCGCGCGCCGGACGCGGCGGCGCCTGGCGGGGAGAGTCGGCCGCCATGACCTCCGCGCTGGAGAACTACATCAACCGTATCCGCCACCGCACGGGCACGGCGCGCCCGCCGCGGCACGAGGCTGGCTCGGCACGCCGCGGGTCACCCGCAGAATAGCGGGCCCTGCAGCACCCAGTGCGCCGAGCTGAGCCCTGCCCGCTCCGCGACATTCGCGGTGGGCCTGCTCCCGCAAAGGGCTGTTAACACGCGTTTAGATACCAGCTTTGCATCACTTGTTCAAAACCCGTGAGTGGGGGTTCTTGGAACGCTTTCGGCGCTAGTTTTTTTGTGCTCTTTTAACTCATGGGTATTTTCAGTTTTATTCACAAACAGTAAGATAGTAACCCAGAACTAGTCAAGGTGGTGAATATATGATCATCGAATTGGGATAATCAGATCTTCAGAAAGAAGGGGTGCAGAATGCTAGCCCAGAGCTGGTTTTTAAGGACTTAAAGTGTTTATAAACCCATTACTTCAATTTTGAGGCAGTGCAGTTAGTAGTGGGAAGAGAGGTGAGCTCAAATCATTATTCTGTTCATGTTTGTGCATGACTAGTCATGGTTGGGTGAAGAGAAACTTTAAAGGAGATGTTAAATGAAAAACGTTATACTGTCAAATGTTATTATCAAATGTGCCACTTTACAAAAAACGCTGATAGACTTTTCGAGCTCTTAATGGCTCATAAAACCTGTGTTATATACGAATGTTTCAGGAAATGTTAGTGGTTCTATTTCAGATGTGACTAAATGTTTCCTTAATGAAATACCAGGTACTGTTGCAGTAATTACTTCTGATGGAAGAATGATTGTGGTAAGACTTATATTTTTTTAACATTTTATTTTCCCCCAGAAAGACTTTCTATCATGGCAGTAAAGAAGCTTTGTTAGGATAGTCTCACATATTTCCCCTTCTAAATTACATAGTATAGAATAATTACCATAAAGCTGAAAAAAAGAATTTTATAAACAATTACTGGTTCTTGTGTGTCATCTTTTTCCA
Source organism: Orthonyx spaldingii (assembly GCA_013397795.1). Lineage (NCBI taxonomy): Eukaryota > Metazoa > Chordata > Aves > Passeriformes > Orthonychidae > Orthonyx > Orthonyx spaldingii. Next base: position 455,337 of record VZTJ01003939.1, read on the forward strand.
TTCATAAATTTGTGTATGCAGATTCTCTGACCTGTTTTTCAAATGGCTTTTTCTGTGGGAATGCACAAAAAAATGCATTTGTCTTCCATTCAGTAATTTAGTTTCCATCTAAAATGTCCACTTTGTTCTGTAAGTTCTTCAACTTTCATGCTAAAACCATTTCTTCCATATGGCTGTAGAAAAACATCATCTGGAGAATTGTTATGGGCTTCTGTTTATACCTGAAAACTTGAGGATAGGCCAGCTGATATATTAGACTGTATAATATCTTTTTGGTTTATTGCTTCTATGTTTTGGGGTTTTTTTTTTTGCATCGCTTCCCCCCATCTTTTATTCTTTTGTGCTTTGAATGTAACTTAATCATATAATCATTGCAGGAGGATGGTATCTCTCTGTCTGTACTTAGCTTCGTGCAGCCTCTGGAAAGAGAAAACAGAAAAATACTGGCTTCACTAAATCTGCTTTGCTGAAGTCAGTCTGATAAACCTTGTGTTGTGCTACAAGATACTTCAAGTCCATAAAGATTTGAATGGCGTTGGTAGATATGACTCATTGTTAGATGCATATTACCACTGTTTGAAGGGCTGTTTTGTGTGAATTTGAATTTCTTAATCAATTAGTGATGGTAAATTTATGTTATCAGTTTTCCAAATGCATACTTAAGTGCCACAAAAATCCTATGTTTTTTTAATTTATTTTTTAAACATATTTTAGTAAATACAAGGTAATCTCCTTCAAAGAGATACCACTTAAAATTGCTTCTTAGGAATGATTTCAATATTGTTGACCACAAGAATCTGACTTTTCTGTTCTTTGTTTTATTTAATTATTTATTTAATTTCTGGAAGCTTCCATACAAAACAAACCAGTGTAGAAATAGTAAAATTAGTTGTCTAGAAAAACATCATTGATAAAATGGAAAATTAATTTTTTTAATGCTAAAGCTTATTGTGCCTTTTAGCATGAACACACAGTAATACGTATACTCTTCTTAAATTCATTCTTGCTTTTAAAATTTCATTCTTTATCTGTTTGTGTTTAAGCCGAAGAAAAAAACCTGAATAGAACATCTGTCCTCTAGTACCTTAACTTTGCCACTCTTTTTAAGATAGCTTTGACAGCAAAGGTGAAAAATTTTACGGGTAATTGGACTGTGCTTTTTTGGTATTTTTTTCAGGGAACACTCAAAGGTTTTGATCAGACCATAAACTTGATTCTGGATGAAAGCCATGAACGAGTGTTCAGTTCTTCACAAGGAGTTGAGCAAGTAGTGCTGGGCTTATACATTGTAAGAGGTGATAATGTGTAAGTAGAGCATATTCTTGTTGAAATATTTTCATACAAACTTTGTGTGTGTCTGTATATATATATAAAAAATATATATATAATCTGTATAAATCTTGATAGCCCCAGGCACCTTGCATCTTTGTATCTGTGGGTAGCACTGAAAGTATTATCAAAACTGAGTCACCATCCGTGAAGGTGTTAAAAAAATGTGTAGAGGTGGCACTTAGGGACATGGTTTAGTGGTGGAGTGGGCAATGTTAGGTTAGTGGTTGGACTTGATCTTGCAGGTTTTTTCAAACCTAAATGCCTATGATTCTGTATTAAATAGCAAACATATATGCTTCTTTTACAGAAGTGATTACACTGTAAGGTTGAGATTGAAGGTAATCCAAGGGCTGGAGCACCGCTCCTACAAGGACAGGCTGAGAGATGATGAAGGAAAAGATAGAATAATGACTTACAAAATCAGGTAGAACTTGTGTGCAAAAAGTCAGCAATCTGGTATACAAAGTTGACTTTAAACAGCTTTTTTTTTTTAGGGGAGATGTTCACAGGGAGCACTTTATAATTTGGAAAATCCTTGAAGGTTCTGACTTGACAGTGTAGCAACTGTTGAAGCCAATGTAGTGACACGTCAAATGTGTGAGTTGTTATTTGGTGTAAAATTCCCTTACAAAGTGAGGGTAAAAGCTCATTGAGTGCAGAGAAAAGTAGCTGGTGTGCCAAACACATGGGAGGGTTACAAGAGAAGTGGAAAGAAGGCCTGGTAAGTGGGCCAGATAGGAAGATTACTTTTACAGCAGCATTCTGAAACGGATGGCAAGAGTAAGATTATTTTTTATCACAGCTAGAAAAAGAGTATGTTGCAGTGACCAACACATGAGCCTGGAGAGTAATTTTCATCTTTGGATTCTAATGGCTATTTGTGTACAACAGACTGCCAAGACTTAAGTTGATATCTAGGTGCATTTATCTGACGTCATTGGAAAGTGGATTATTTTGAATGCTTTCATCACTTTTGACTTAAACTTTTAAGAAAAAGTAATTTGACACATGTACAAAGGTGGGACTATGCATGCCACTCTACCAGTAGCTTTTCATTCAGATAATAAAAAAGTGTATAAAACAGCAAGTGTTTACTACTTCACTGTTTCATCATACAGTTGAAATGAAAGACATCATCGTACAGCCACATTACTCAAATATATTCAAGACATGCTTCTGTGAAATACAATTTTTTTTGCAACCTTAACAAACTCAAACATTTATTACAAGTAATAATTCTGTATTCATGCAACTCTTCAACTTGCTGAATTTCAGCATCCTTATAGGAAGAACTAAAAAGAATCAACAGGTAAGTTAACAGTAACTTCAAATTAGGGGACTCTCATGAAATAGGGAAGCTGTTGGAAGATAAAAGCAAACAGTCATGGTACAGAGTACTTCCAGACATTCCAGTGTGCATGTAGCATCAATCAGAAGAAGTCTGTGTAGTTCAACAGCAAGTAAGGGTTGTTAGAGGATAAAATACAGCTTTTGTTTTAGAATTGTGTGATTTGATTTCAACAGATAATCTGATTTTTCTTTTATTGCAGTGCTGTGATTGGTGAAATTGATGAAGAGACAGATTCAGCTCTTGACTTGGGGAATATTCGAGCAGAACCTTTAAACTCAGTTGTGCACTGAAAAGATGAAAATGCAAAAGGACTTTGTAAATCTTTGGTTGTACAGACCTGTTTAGCAATGTGGACAGTTCTTACAATTTGTGTTTAATTCATGTAGTCACCACTTTTTTATTATAAGTATATTGTAGTTTTGCATGTAAATTAAAGTTTTTACATTTTGCTAAAGATACTTTCATTGAATTTCTTTTGGGATTTCATGCTGCATAATTTCGCTGGGAAATGCAATCAGAATCAGTGATGGTCCTGATACCTTGTTCTTAAAATAAGATCTCATTCCTAAAGGTAAACCTCATGTTAACCCAGGATTATATGAAGGTAGATGTGTAACAAGCAGTTTAACCATCTCTAAATGTGGTTCTGGCTGTAAGTAGAAAATTGTTCTTTGTAATTGGGGTTTTTTTGTGTATGTGTGTAGTGTAGAAAGGAAGAATGTTGAAAGCTTTCACAGTCCAATTAATAACTTTTACATACAATACTTTTTTTGTTGTCAGACGTTGTTGTTCAGTCCCCAAGGCTATACTGGAGGTGCAGCAGTTTGTAATGCCTTAATCCTTGCAGATAAATTGGAAAAACAGACTTCTGAGCAGGAACAAAAAACCCAAATGCAAGCATTTATTTGAAGCCCATTAAATTCCAAAGCAACTCATTTTCTATCTTCACCTTTCAGCAGCTGTCATGTTGCTCATAATTTGGGTGAGAGCTACAGAAAGAGAATTGTGCTTGCTAATGTGTAACCATTGTCTGAGAATGTAGTTTAGAAGACACAGAAGTACTTTATGTAGATAAATTATTTATTTTGAACAAAATTTGCCTTAATGTTGAATATAAGGATCCCATGTAACAATGATCACATGTAGACCTGTTATACATCACCCACAGCCAGGCTAAGTGCATCAAGCTCTGTGCAGTGTAGTGTGTTTTAGGCCACATCAGTGAGAAGTTGTCTGTAGGCTTGAAAAAAGCAGTTTTTGTTATTCTCCAGTGTCCCCACAGGTCCAGTATTTTCCCCCTGTATATAATATTTGCTGTCAAAACAAATGAAAAAGGAACTTTAATTTGCCAATTTGGGAGTTTTAATAATTTTTACTGATTTTTGTATTAAGTGGGATTTGGTACTTTTCATTGCAAGTTCACTGTTTGGAAACCAAATACATTGAACTGAAAATATTTGTCCTCCATAAAATGTGTCTTTCAATTCTTGTAGCTTCCAGCTTGTTTTCTGAGGTTGTTCTTGGTGGAGCATGTAAAGCCCAGCAAACTTTTTTTTGCCTTTATTCGTCTTGTGATCTAGTAGTGTGTTGTGTTCTGTCCACATATCTGCAGGGAATTGCTGAGCAGACATTGAATAACTCAGATTAGGGTGTTTCTGTGATTAGTACCCAAAGTCAGTACTAGGTCTGGCTATAATTTGTTATGTCAAAAGAATCAGTTTCATTAAACAGTCAACAAAAAAGCCTTTTTGCTACTGAAATAGTGATACTGGCACAAGAGAAAAGGAAGTATAGGAACTGAGTTGTATTGATAAAAAAAATAAAGCAGATTATTAAATTAGGTATTTTAGAGCTCAGCAAAAAAATGCAGAGGCAAAGAGTGGAGTCAGAATGAGCGGATTTTTAATGCACTGCTTAGTGTTGGATGTATTAGGAGAGTTGTAGTTGAGACACATGGAATGAGTACTTGTAGAAGCACTGGAAAAACTATGGAAATATGTTGTCTTATAGCTGAGAAATTATGTTTGAAGACTAGTCATGGAATGCAAATGCATATGGAGACCATCTACCTCAAACACATTATTTGCAGTGCAGCTCCTTGGTCCTGTGTTTGCTTGAAGATTTAAAATACGAGCTGCTGGTGTGAGTTGGAGCTATTTTCTCTGACCCTGAAGTACTGATCTCAGCTATGGAACAACAGCGGTGAAGTTCATCAGTAAAATCAAGGGCCTGACCAGATGAGAATTCCAATTGTTGAAGCTGGAAAACCATGATCTGGAAAATGATAGTTTTGCAGAGTTGGGTGTTTAAAACACAGATTGCAAACACAGTCTTTTTTTTCCATCAAGTGGATGATGTCAGTTGTTGCATTTACTTTTCTGAGCCTGTGAACCTGTGTGTGTAGGGTGGTCAGGAGCTACAGCTTGAAGAAATTAAGATGTGTCTGCACTTACAGGCTGACCTAAACCTAGGGCATTCTCCAAGGGATTAGGAAAACGATAAACTCCCTTTTAGAAAAGGATCCTAATAAAAACTGACTGTGCAAAGCCCAAATGGATTGATGTTATGCTGTTGATTGTAAAATTGACTGTTCTGCAAATAGATAGGCAAAGGGTGGCCAGGTCATGTCTGCTTGGGATTGTGGGCAGTAGCTCACCCCTGACAAGATGGAGCCTGTTCAGAAGCAAAGTTCTGTCTAAAACCTTAAAATTGACACCATGTTTACCTTCATGCTTAGCAGCAATGCAAAGCTTTTCAGAGTTGTGATTTTTGGCTTATGCTCATGTTGTGTTTCAATTTCTGCTCTAACATGTCTTTCGATTTGATGTCACTGGCTTTGGATTTGACAAAGCCTCTTCTGGATATAATGGTGAAGGGATCAGAGCCAGCAGCCCTAGTCAGAAGGGATTTCTTGAAATCAAATCTAGGACTTGATAATGCTTTTAAAAATTGTAAGATGCAATTAAAGCTTTGTGAACTTTCAGAGACTCTAAGCTATAGTGCCTAGCTAGGTCCCTGTAAGTATATGGTGGAGAGAAATCACTCAGTAAAACAGTATTTCATGCATGAAGTTGAATTATAACCAGTCTGAAAGCATTTTCATTCAATCAAGCCTATAGCCCGGACCAAGCTAAAAAATGGATCTCCAATGAGAGTAATTTATTTCATTATTTTCATAAATGAAGAAAGATGGGAAAAATCAATGGGATTGAAACCACAAAGTGGACATAGAGTGATGGCCTAGTAGTAGTAATTCTGAAGAAGAAAGCTAGAGACCATTAGTCCCCAGAGGAAGAGTAGGGTGGAAGCTCAGCACATGTGAAGGCTATGTACCTGTCTTGACACTAGGGGAACTCACTCTGCAGTCAGTGTTGCAAACACATTGAAGGTAGTAAACAGGTAAAACAGAGCAAATAAAGTAGAGCTGAATTTTTGAGACAAAAACTTAATGCCTCAGATGCTGAAGAGGTATGAAAAGAGGACTTGATGGAATGGTAGAAGAGCAGCACAGATAATAGTTCTGTGTTGAGCAGGGGTAAGCTGATCGCTGTGTGCCAGCTGGCTGGGGTGAAGGTTCTCCTCTTTAGCACTGATTGCAGAGATATAGCAAAGCAAATTTCTCCTAGGAGATGAGTAGTATTGTCTGCAAAGAGCCTTTGCTTTATTCTTTCTGGAGAGAAAAGTACTCTCAACAAAAAAAGAGTAACTTTTCAGAACTGAAGGCACTCCCAATGAATTCTGACTGCTGGTGCCTTATGACTGTCAGCTGGTTCCATGGGGTACATGAAGACCCCTCCTGAGATAGGAAAAAAGTATTTGTGGAAACTGTCTTCCTGCAATGAGCCTAGATTAAAGATTGAGTAAATAACAGGTGATATTCAATGAAATCCAGTGAGTCCTTGCAGAGTAATAAACCAACTATACAAAAATGAGAAGCGCAGAGAAAGGTGATGCTGAGGACAAAAGGAAGTAATGCTGAATTGGAGGTAATTGTCATATTCCATTAAGTTTCCTGCATGGTCATAGGTTGGTCGCTTCCTCCTTTTGTTTGTTTGATAGAGATCTTGGAGTGAAAGGACAACTCTTGTCTAGTAGTGGAAAAGGATTCCTCCAGTGAAATGAATGAGCTGGTTTATAAAGAGATTAAGTAAACTCATTTGGCGTGCATGAAGGAACACAGAAGCTGCCTTCTGTGGTCCAAGGGCAGTTTCTCTAACTGCAATCTGTGTTAAGTGCCTCCATGTCCCTTTCATATACTTGGAGTCAAAGTGCTTCAAATATTGCATGGCCTACAAGCAGGTTACTGGCCTGTACTGCATTGGAAGAACATGGATACTCTTTTGAGGATGTAATCCAACAGTGGAGAATTTCTGTACAACTTCACCCTTGTTATCTATAGCCTGTTGTCCTTAGCCCTGGAGGTAGTGTTTATTCTTCAACCCATTTTATAAGCAAACAGCTGAGATACACATCAAACACTGTGCTAGAACTGAAGTGTAGGTCAATGGTATGATGCATTTGTCTCATGGCCATTGCCATACTACTTTCATAGCAAATGTGGCAGATCTGGGTGCCTGAGTAGGTGTTTTGTACCCATGGCAACATAATTCCACCTCTTAGCCTCTGCTGCATGGTGCTGTACTCTGCTAAGAATTTTATTCTGCAGATTAATACAGAAATTATCCTTAAATACCAGGGTTGTGTTCTCCATGCATTGGTACAAAAGGATTTAATTTATTCCATAGTTAATATGACAAATACTAGGAGCTGTTGCTCCTTTAGGAATTAAATTACAGTGATCACAAAGGCACTTCTCAAAGAGAAGCCTCAGTTGAAGAGACTTGGAAACTATGAATGTGAGTTATGCCAATGAAAACACCAAGGTGATCTGTGTTTGCTAGTTATATTTCGTCTATGATACACTTTTGCCACTTGTGTATGCTACTCTACTAATTTTTACTAATGGATTCTTATTTCTGCTTTCCAATTGGAAGAACTGCAGTTTATTGATAAGAAAAATGAAAATAAGTCTGTGGATTAAGTGGAAGTTGCAGTAGCCAGAAAATCTGTGTCATATCCATTAGTTTTAGCTTCTCTGTTGCTCTAAATAATAAGGCATTATAACTTCAGGTATCAGGTATTCATGGACAAATAACTATGAAACCCAGATATACCAGAAGGTCAAGATTCTTGAGGTAAAGGAGGGAAAACTTGTACCAGACCTAGGTTAAAAATGTGCGACAGAAGATAGTAAAGAGCCAGGTATTTGTTCTGGAAAGTTCCCCAGCTACAGCCTCTCTCAGCGTGCTGTATTTTGTCTTAGGGTCCTTTTCAGGGGCCTTTATTTTCTGTAATTTTTACAGTAATGGCAGAAATGCTGATATTTCTTACATCAGCAGCATTTTCCCTGAAGAAAATAAAAGCTCCACTGACGCAGATGAAAAGCAAAGCTGAAAACACAATAGCATTCAGACTTTTGCCAAAACCTGCTTGCTAGCCCTAAAAGCAGGACCTTATCTACTTGCTAATATGTTCCTTCCTGGAGCCTTGCAGCACATTCCAGGAGCTTTGGAACTTGCTTGGAACAATGTGCAGCTGCCGTTCAGCCTTACATCAGTAACTGCTGCTGCATGCCAAAAAATTTCACTCAATGCTCAACTTCTTTCCTGCTACTTGCACTTCTAGATGAAAGGCTTTCATTACTTTAGGGAGCAGAAGCACATGTGCATGTACTACTTTCGTCTGCTAAAACCTCTTTAATGGCTTTCCTACCATCTTGTTTTATACTCTAGGTTTATTTTATCTTTACTTTAGTGTAGAATCCAGCAGTGATGATTACAGTGCTCTGCATAGAAACAGGAGTGGAAATTATTCAGGTGGAGAAACTGAAGAACCTGGATCTGAAGTACTCTAATGCATAAAAAATAGAAGTAACTAGGAGGGAAACCTGTTGAATGTGAACAAAATTGGGCTTTACAGCAGCGGTCAGTGTAGTGAAATTCTCATAAACACAGATACAGTTATTGTATCTGTGTAAATAATTCACAAGAAATACGGAGAAATTGTGAGAAAGCATTTTCTACTCAAGTATTTTAAGGCACTGAAATTTTATATGGAACCTTCCTATCCTAAAATGTTACTTTTTAATTATGGCTATTGCTTTGTATTTTTATGCTTAAAATTTTGGGAATTCTCACTTGTGTTACTTTCAGACTTCAACACTGTTTATGATGCAGATGGAAACTTGTACACACATAAATGCTGCCATGTTTCTGCAAACTGGCCAGAGCTGCTGGTGGTGTATGGCTGGGATCAGCAGCATTCGCACTGATGAACGTGTGTGTGATGTAGAGTCCTTGGAGACGGGACAGGTTGTCAAAATTGTATTCAAAGCAGCATGCACACAAAAGGCCAGGAAAAAACATGCAGCAATGAACCCCCAGCTATCTATAACCGTTTCAAATTTGGTTTGTAGCATTTCCAATTAATAAAACCATTTCTTGCCGACTGCCATGTAAATACCACCTCATCTGTACCATTTCATGCATACAGACTGAATGTATGGGAGTTCTGTTTTGCACTGAGTTACAGGACTGAACAGAAGCCAAGGCAGGAAGTGATCATGGCTAAGGAGCTGATGCTGATTGAAAATGCGTGATGCTGTGGAGGAAATATCACACAATAGGACCTCAGTCAGTTTGGAAACAGATTTTAAAAACAGCACATTAGGATGTAAACAGTCAATAGGACTGGAGCCAGCCTTTCTCCTAACAATCAGATCATTAGTAGTAGGAGCGTGCAGAATGATTTCCATGATTAAAGTGCAAGTGCAAAATCCATGAACATGTGTGCTCATCAATGCTGAACGGAAACAGCCTTCTTGCTTTGTGCCGTGTTTTTTCTGTGGGTTGTCCTAACTCATCCTGGATACATGAGTCAGGCATAAGCGCAGCTTAAGTCTAGGAAGTGCAAATGGTCAAGGATTTCGAAAAAACAGGCTTAAGATTGTTTTGTGTAACTATAATAAGGTAGGATCACTCTCTGGAATTGCACTTCTGATTTTCAAGACAGCCTCCCTGACAAGTCATTGGCTCACATTCAATTAAAATTGTCAGGATCCAAGTGGAAGCAGTCACTGATGAGAAATGGAACAGAGCTAGTAATTGTTATAATTTAAGTGATCATTATGTGGGTGAAGGGGACAGCTTCCTGGTTTGTCTAAAGACTAGTTTAACTTCTTGCATCATTTATAACATCTATCAAGTAATTATGACTTTTATGCTGTAACTTCTGATTTCACCATTTTACTGAAGTCCAGCCAATGCAGAAAGCAGTAAAAAGACAAACATTAATATGTTTGTATGTATCCATTTCATTTGTAGATAAGACATGTACAATGTTTTACAACCACACTGCATGTGTCAAGTTTTGAGTTTGGTTCTAATTATGCTTTTTCTGAGATTCAACAGCAAAGAGCAGATGCCAGCAGAATGGCCCTTAGCTAAAAGGGAATTACCAGGCTACTCTACTGCTAATGCCACTCTTCAACACACTGGTGTGCCCGAGCAATGCCCTCCATCATCTTGGGCCTTTAAGCAGCTGAGCATTAGCTATGAAAGTACTCCAAGTACTGAAGTTCCCATGCGCTCTGCCATGGGCCACCTGAGCCTTAGTAACTTAATGAAGCGAGAAACTTCTAAGATGACAGACATTCTACTACAGGACCCAAAAAGGCCTAATCAGTGAAGATAATCTACACACAGAGAAGTACAGGTGAGTTGCAAAATCCAGTGAGCAATCTCTTTTCCCTGCATTTCTGGTACATGTTTTTATCTGTTTGTTCCTGACTGCATGCTCAGAACATCAACACATCTTTTCTTCTATGTTCAAAATGAGAGTTGTTTTTTCTCACAGTGACTTAGGTCCAGATGGCAAAACAAAGCTGCAGGTTTTTGTTTAGGAATAAAGTTGCAAAGTAATACAGTCATTTAGGAGAGGAGATTAAGTTCAGCCCATGTTTAAAGCAACTGCTTCTTTGCCCAAAAAAAGATGGATAAACACCAAACCCTCATCTCCAAGTATGTCCTTTTCTTAATGGAAGAAGGCTCAGCTCCATTGTGGATCCCTAGAAATTAACAAGGTTTTAAAGCCCAGCTCCTTCAAAATATTCATGCATTCCCAGGATACAGCCCTGCAACTCTTGAAAATTAGACAGCAATTTGAGTAAATATAAAGGCATTTTGTTAATTAGGTTGGTTGAAGAATTGTGTGGAAAAGGGAGCTGAAATGTGCCCATGTGATTCAGAATTTCGTGGTAAATAATTTCTGCTGTGGCTACCAAGCTGTGGTGAAAGGACTGCTAGCTTTGTAGTGTGTTACTTTTGCTTTGATGTGCTAAAATTATGTGAGCATGCTCCCGTTCCATGAAAAGCCATTCCAGAGAACCATTTGACTTGGATGGTAACTGTCTCTCCATTCTTGCAAAATGGAATGTAGTTGTATGCATAGGGTTTTGGTAATATAACTGGAGATAAAAAGTGACTTTTCTATAAGGCTGCGACAGTCGGCACTTCAGTGGCAAGAAGAGAACTGACAGCAGTGGTCACATAGGCGTCACAAGGGTTTATAAATGTGAAGGAGGCATTTTTTTGTTTACAAAGATGCCTAGAGCTCCATTTTACATAGAGGTGCTGCTGTAGATGTCTGGTAATAGGCCTCTGAGGTGGGAGCAGATTTTTTACTCTGTTTCTACAGTTAGAAATGACGAGAAGATAAATCATCCTGAAAATCGTCCTTGTCATTTGCAATATACAGCTGTGCTCATAACACCTCACATGGTCCACATTATCCCAAATAAAGCATGGATTGTGCTCCTTGCTTGTGTAAGTCCCTGTCTTTATGCCTATAGCAGTGATTAAGTACAAGTAATAATTACTGATTAATAACCCATCATAGGCAAGAAGTAGTAAAAGGGTCAGCTATTACAGTAGCTTCAGCTAAAGTACTGCTTAAACTTAGGGGAGCTTCAGGGTAGAGTACCCCTGTGTATTGTCACATAACGTGGTAGCACCACCACTTTCAGGGTGTTGTTTTCAACAAGCACCAAGAATCAGCCACCCACTTTTGAAAACAGGTTTTTCACTGCTGAACAAGAAAACAAACAAATCATCTTTCAAGTTAATGAACAGACTAGACTTTCCCTTATTGTTATGCTAGATATTAACACTTTTCAGTTTGCTTTGTCCAGCAGTCAGTAACCTTCACTTTTCACCAAAAGCCAGCAGTAAAGAAGCATTTACCATTTCCAGGCAAAGGGAACTTGTAGCTTGTTTGAGTTTAACAGGTGGTTTATCTCTATATCCAGATAAGGGTGGTGAGAGGAGCCTTTGAGGTAAAGAGAAAACAGGATAAAGAGTTATATTCTCTCTGCAAAGCATTAATGAGGCAGCTGGAGCGGCAGAGGTCAGCGAATTATAAGCAGATCCCTGGCTATTTCAGAGGTCAAGGTTCACTGGGTGCATATGTGAGGGCTCTGGTAGCGCTACTCAAACAGCCTTTAATGAATTGTTCAAACCACTATTCTGCTAATAAATAACAATGAAAAAACTAATTCTGTTTTGTGGCCACAATTCGATGCAACATTTTGAAGACTGGAAAACCCAGAAAACTTCTTATATCATTTGTTGTGAGGAAAAAGTAACTGGTATGAAATTTCCTGAAACAGAATTGTATATTCTGTACAATTGAATTATAAAATCTGATAATTGTCTTGCAGCTACTGAACTGAAAAGGTTTCTAAAATACCTTAGCAAGGAAATTAAGAAAAACGGTTGCTTTCCCTTTGGAAAGTGATCAGGAAGTTCCAAAATTTAAATGTGACTGTTACAGTGCAAGCCAAAGAAAGCCTCGCTAAAGACATGTGCGCCACTCTCCCTCTGTCCACTGAATTACACAATCACAGCAGGCTACCAGACTGGCCTGGCATTATTTTCCCCTTTACAAACCTGTGCCAGCTCCTCCCCATCACATTTTTGTCCCTAACATCTTCAAAAATGGCATTCCAGGAAAATGTACTCCATCACATTCCCAGGCAGTGAGATGAGGCTGACTGGCCTGTAGTTCCCCAGCTCCTCTGTCTTGCCCTTCTCGAAGCCCAGTACAAACACACTTTCAAACACGTCCCCATTTGTGCCAATGACAACAGAAAGTGAAGGCCCAGAGGTTCGGCACTTGCTTTCTCAGGGAGGAGAGATGCTACAAAGTGCCAAAGGCAGGCTGGAGAAATTTCCTAACACTTCTTTTTTTCTTTGTGGTCTACGGCTGGGTCAGCTTCCCACAGGGGCAAAACCTGTGGGCCTTGCCAGTGTTTTGTGACTACCAGAAACTCACCCACTGCCTCTGCCTTCTGCGCAGACCACAAGGAGGATTGCTCTAAAATGCAGGAAGCGTCTGGGAACCAATAGCTCAGCTCGAGCCCACAATTTTGACATGACTGTGCTTCAAGTCCCCTGGAGGACATGGACATGTTTGCTTGGCCTGTGGGTATTAAGATCTGGTTATTAAAATTCTTAGAGAGATACCTCTGCCAGAATAAACGTGCAAATGAGACCATATGCAAGTCATTAGTACAGATTTTTATTTAACAGTTAACGTGAGGTAGAGGAAGACATCAGAAAAGACACGTGGGGTGAGGGAGAGGAAGGAGTGACTGAGAAACAGAATAAACATCAGAAATACCACCACCCCATAGGTTCCAATGCTGGCCTGTTGGTTCTCTTCTTGTCTTGTTGGTGGTTGCAGACTGTATCCCTCAAGTGGGGGGGGAAAAGTCCACAAAACACCAGGTCCATGGGGTTTATATTATGCTGAGGCTATGTGGAAGCCCTCTGTAATTTCCCCTGGATGATGTATTACTGGATCACGGGACATTCCATGAGTCTTTGACATCTTCTAAGATGTTGCAGCTGTCTCTTACCCGCTATAGTTCAATCAATCATGGCCCATCAGCCGAGATGAATACCTTCATTCTTCGGAGGGGAGTTTTCACAGCTGAGTCATTATGTAAGGGACATCACTGGCATGGTAAGGAAGATGATCCCACTTTGCAGGATGCGCCTCTTATCAGCCTCTTCCCTTATCTGGAAACCCAGTTTGTAGCCTTAGGTGTGCACACCCACCTGCACCTGGGAGGCCACTCTGTGCATCACTAGCCAAGCACCCAGCTGATTGTTTGAGTCATTCATAGTAGCAGGCCAGTCTCTCACAGGGGGACAGGCAAGGTGCATCTGTGAGCAGAGGAAAGCTCTGGAGAGTTCTATGAGCAGGGAAGGGGTGGAAAGCAGTGTCAATAAGGGGAACAATAAAACAAAGCCATGTCCTAGATTGCAAAGTTTATTAAATATCAAGTGCAATTAAATACAGTGTAATAGCTTCATAAAAATGTATTCATGTAAAAAGGAAGAGTGTCACAGCAGCATTTTCTCACTACCTGTTAAGTCCTTGAAATAGTGAGTAAAACCCTAAAATTCTTTCAGTCTTGATTCATCTCAGTACAATCATTACTTTTCCAGAACTGGGACTGTGTTCTATGCGCTGCTGGTGACTTTTGCAGATGGGAAACGACAACTCAGATCGTAATTAAAAACTGGTAACTCCCTGAAATAAGTCACACAGCTTATATGGTTGCTATCAATTTTCCACCACATCTGGGCTACAGACACCATATCATCAACTCCTAGCAGCGACAAAAAGATTGGCTATCCTATCACACAAGTTCTGGAGAGTACTGAGGAAAGCTGATAATATTAATGTTCCTTTTTTTTCCTCTCCCACTGGAAGTGTGTTCTGGTGCACCACAGGTGTTGATGCAAGAGCTGCAAAAGTCTGAAGCTGCAGCAATTTTAAATACAGAAATTAACACCTGTACCATGAGAAGTACTGAGTTTGAATATCCCTCATGATATTCAAGTGTACTGTGACAGTGACTGATCATGAGCTCAGGCTGCTCATGGAGGCTTGGGAGTTTCCTTTCTTGAAGGAATTCAAAAGCCAACACAGATCTGAGAAACTACCTGAAGCTGGTCCTGCTGGAGCAGGGGGGCGAGAACAAATAGCCTCCAGAGGTCCCTTCCAACCTCACTCATTCTGTGATAGAAAATAAACATACCAAAAGACCATAAAACAAATCTTGGCACCACTACACACTCACAGCCATTTTAAACCTGCTTGCATAAAGTGACAATAATGTAAAGTGCCCACTTCTCCAGCCTGAACAACACTGTAAGTTAATTAGCAGAAACAGTCACTGCATCAGGACTGAAGCACTGGGCTCAAAGCATATAAAATGATACCCTAAGTATTAAAATAACACTGGAGACTTTACGAACACATTGAGTGAAAGGATTAACCAGAACAAAGAGAACGTTTTTGTTAAAACACAGAACATGAGTAGAGCAACATAATGTAGCTACTGTAATAGGAAACATTTCTGACAGTTTTGTCAAGCTCAAGAATCCAGATCAGTCAATCTGCTGGTCAGAAAAAAGAGATGTGGTTCTTACTGTGAGTGCAAAAGAAACCAGCTATGCTGAAAAAACCCAACAGATAAGTGCACTGTGCTTGATATTCATTTAATAGACTTACAGTCTATATTCAGACTGCAATGAACAAGTTTTTACATCTGAACTGGGGAGAACGGAAATCATAGATGCTCTATAAAAGCAAAAAAATGTCCAAAGCCTCTCCATAGCATTTCATTCAAATCAGGTAATTTTTGGTTAAAACATCACGGTACTCCTCTATTGCTCTGCAAAGGGGATCCTGGTCCACATGAAGGTTTTTTGAAGATCCAGCACATCCAGTTTCAAGTTCAGCAGTGGCTGGGGGGAAAAGACACAAGATTCCTTCTGTTACTTTTACAGCAGACAGGGAGAAATAAGGCACTGTAAGAACTTTTTACAGAATTTGAGAGTCTGCAATCCTGAGCGAGACTTTAAAATTTCCAAGGACACATAACAAGGGAAGAGCTGGGCACAAACAAAGGAAGACATTTTGTCCACATTTGCTGATCTGTCAACAGCATTTCTAACGCTAGTGAAAGCCATTCCGGAGGCTACACACTGAACAGCTTCCGGGACTCCACACATGACTCCAGTGGCCCCCAACAGTGCTTCTTAACCTAGTCCCCGCACGGCTCTTCAACCCAAAGTCTTTGCTCTCCTTAAACGTTCAAAGCAGTGCTTTATGGGAACACTACTAGTACATAGCTGCCGTCCCTGCAAAGCAGAGACTCTGGAGGACCAACTATCATCAAACAGGTGGATTTCCTCTTTGGACGCCTGGCCTGAAATTCTAGAGTGTGTTTTATGCTTCGTGTTGCAGGCATTGAACTCATGTTTGCCTAAACACTACTGAATGACCTCTTCTAACGAAAGGCTATCTTCTGTCCTTGACCATGTTCTTCTTGCTTATTCAAAATAAGACTGCAACACCAAAGCTACAAAGACAAGTCATGAATCATAGCAAGAAAAATCGAGATCTAACAGCGGAGAGCGTGTATGGAATGGTTTAGTACTGAATGCAATCCACGTACAGGGAGGAAGGGATGGCTGAAGTCTGTAGAGATCTGTAAAAATCTCGAGGATTCTTTGATATTTTGTCTGGAGATTAACTCAAGTGAAGGGCAACTTCAGCTTAAGCCAAGTGTTTCTGTGTAAGGCGGTGGGTCAATTTTCTTTTTGCTTGTTTTTTTCTAGGCAAGTGTATAACATTCTATACAATATTTTGGGAAGCAGGAATTTTTCACTTTCAAGTCTAAACTGGAGAGCCAGCAGAAAAAAATCTCCATACTTAGCAGAGGAAGTTGAAAATAATGGCTTGAAAGCTGTCGAGACTTAGAAACAGTTAATTTTTTCCTTAAAAACACTCCTAATGTAATGACACATTACCTTCTTTCAGTTCCTTAGTGATTTTTTCATCCAGTTCCTGTCGTACCTAGAATTATACATCAAATATACAGTTAAGATATAATATGACCCAAATGTAACTTTTAAAACTCCTAAAACATTCTTACACTCCACTGACAATGTGATAAAACCTAAAAATATCATCCCAAATGGAGTTGATGGCCCGTGATGGCCAAGAGGATGCTGAAGGCGTTGGACCACATGAGCTATGTGGAAAGGCTGAGAGAGCTGTGACTGTTTCTTTCCTGGAGTAGGCAAAGCTCAGGCGACCATGTCTGTGTGTATTAACTACCAGGTGGGTGAAGTAAAAGAAATGGAGCCAAACTCTTCTCAGTGGTGCCAAAAGAACAAATCCCCCCAAGCCTCAAGTTTTTTTCAAGCGTGGACAAGCAGCAGCAAAATCCTGGGGAGAAGAGACTCCCCTAGAACATGAAATGAGACAGAGGTAGCAGAAGGAAGCAGGAAATCTAAAGCCTAGACCAAAAGATGATCTAAAGCAGGACTAATCCTAAGCAAAGCCGTAGTTGAGGTGTTGGAGGAAACCACTTTCCCTGGTTTATGAAGCCTTCACAATGACTAGAAGGTCCACAGGACCCTCTGCAACGTGTGCAGGTGAAATCAAGAGAAGAAAAAGTTCTTGTTTGCCTCTTATTTATTCCAGCAACCTCTTTGTGATTCTCATCCCTGCCCGAGGAAAGAGAAATAGGTAGAAATAAAGCCAACACATGGATTTCTCTGAAAAGGAATGAAAATGCCTTTGGATGAAAATACACCTTTGAGGACTCTGACAGTGTTTCCACTGCTCTCCTGCCCCCCAGCTCTGTGGAGAAGACATTGCAGCTCACTAGCCCAGACCTCTTGAGCAGGTACCTCTCACTGCTTAGCTCTTCAGGCAGTAACATACTGGGTCACTTGCAGCAGTCACCATCTCAGGAATTCTGTTTCAGGAAATGATGTTGCCTTGCTACTTACGCACGAAGGTTCTTGAGCACAGAGTAAGTTGGATCCTCTAAGACTCCATGAGATGATACTCAGAGTCCAGGAACTCAACTTCAGAGCAGTACTGCTACTCCACACACAACCGCTGTTGCTACCCCCGAACTTTCTGACTGTCAGAACAGGCAAGGGGGTTAAAGAGCCTTCTCCTCGAGTTTAACCAAGTTCCCTTAGAACAGATGAAATCCATACACACGGTGCCATCTTACAGAAGCTGAACTACCACAGAAACCAGAACTTCACGAATACATAAAGCACAGAAGTACTCGGCAGCAGTCACTCTTTCACTCAGAGAAACCGGCAACTTTAAAGCGTTTCCAGCTTTAGGCAAATGGGAATGCATCAGAAAGTTTGAATCAAAACCTAACAGCATAAATGGACAAAACATTTCCAGTAGCACCCAAGGTTAAACAATATGAGTTACAAACCTTGTCACATATCTGGCTGCAGAGAAGAAAGAGAATATTTTTCATTAAGGAGGTGAAGAAGAAACAAAAACAGCCTTAAGTTCAAAGGTCTTCAGTGAGACACAAGGACATGGCCTACATGTACATGAGGCAAAGGAAAAAAGCTCACAATAGAAAGACCACTAAAATACAAGAGGGCAGTTGGAAAATGAAACCAGAAAAGGAACAGAAATTGAGAGAAAGTGTAGGGAGCCAACATTCCCTTCCTCACATTATGTAGGGAAATTGGTTTCATAAATCCATCAATTCACACTGGCTGCAGCTAGAAAAGTTCACTATTCTTTTCTATGTCAAGACAGCCACATTCATTTCCAGTAGCCTTTGTTGAAGCTTGACAGTTTGTAAATATAACAACTGGCCTCAAGTCCCAAAATCTTCTTGCAACACTTGCAGCTGACAGATATTCTCTGCCTTGGGCTATGCACTAAGGCCCCAGTTTCCAAATTCTGGTACACAGACCACTAACAGTACTTCCTATTTATGACTCGGAGAGGGAAGATCAGGTTTTAAGACTTTCCTGAATACACTGAACATTGAGGTGCTTGAGGCTACAGGCAGTGTCATGACATTTACTCTCAGTTGTTCCCTGATTGGTGATTTCAGGAAGATGAAACACAACAGAATGTGTGGCTCAATTTACTAAGAGAGAAGATAAATTCACAGTGGGAAATCTGAGTCCCAGACATCAATCTTCTGCTTTGGTTGAGAGAAATCTGTTATGCTGAGATTTCCAGCTTTCTGTTATGGGAACCTGGTTGAAATATTAAGAAATCGGTACGTTTTCTGTGGATTTAGAGTTGTTTGACTTGCCATTATTCAAGGAAGCAAACTTCAGAATTCAATACTATATTAGAGTTCAAAGGGAATCCCAATAAGATGACCTGTGTATCATGAGAGTGAATTATCCTCAGCTCCTCTGATGACAACAAACTAAAAGTCTCCGTAGGTTGTAATCAAGAGCAGAGGGAACTTCAGGGGACTAAGTCCTACCAACAAAACTGCACTGGGAAGGAAAAATGTTGGTAAAGAAGAAAGCCCCAAAACTAAGAAGCAAATCCCCTCTGGACATTGGTAACTGAAGACTGGAAAAATGTCATACATAATTGTTCAACAACTTCCTCGAGTGTATGCTCAAAGCGGCGAGACACACATGCTCTGGAAAGAAACTCCATGGGTGCTGTTGAAGTCAGGACACGGAGTGGGAACAGTATCATCATTCTCAGATCTAATGCAGACTTGTCTTGGAAGCAGCTCAAGTGTTTTTCACAAAACACAGAAGAGGCCTAAATAGCAGTTTGAACTATATATCTGTATTTATTAGCAGCTGTATAATATAATGAGCCATGAAACAGCCTGGAGAAATATTTAATTACTCCAATATACTTCAGGGAGGGCAGCAAACCCATGAAGGTGTCTGTCTTGATACTGACAAAACTTTGAGATTCCCAGAGAGTTCCAATGTCTTCTGGAAATTGGAAATGGAAAGTACTACCTGAAAACTGTTGCTGCAATTCAGATTTAAGAAGCACTGAGTACTCCAACTTTCCTTCCCTTCACTGTCTGTTTTCCTCATTCTTCTCCAAAAAAGGCACAACTGTTAAGCCTTTCCTTTTAACCTAGTGCAGCTTTTCTGCCTAGAAGAGGAATGATTTCCTCTTCTGCCTTTTTCTTAACATCATGCTCCCATCTCTCTGTCCTTCCTTTTCCTCTCTTATTCAGTGCTCCCTACTCCTTCTGGTCTCTTCTTTATTTCCGTTTCACAGTGGGTCCCTGAATTTTCCTTCTAGTGCTCGCATGCAGAATAGCCCCTGCAGACAATACAGTACTAATGACCTCATGAGTTCTTCCAGTAATGTCTGTCCACCTCTCTGTCCTCAAAAGAGCGTTCACAGCTACACAGGAAAGTTCCTCTGTAACTGCCCCAGCTACGCATTACCTACGCTGCTTTGGCCCCTTTGGTTCTCTTGGCTTTCTTTTCTTAAAACAGGTGCTGTATGTAGACTCATGGTTTAAATGGGTTCTTTCCAATGAGGGGGAACACTGAATTGAGAGGGACTTAAAAGTGAACAAATACTTGTCACCTTCCCTCAACAACAGAATACAGTGACTCAAGTGAGAAGCTTGGCCATGCCTCAATCCCATGTTAAGTGGGTCTCCCACTGATGACAACCATTGGTGTTGGGTTTTCACATCTCATGGTATAATGTTCAGCATTCTGTGAGGGATGTGCTATCACACTGACTGCTAATTACAGGGCATACTTGGATCAGAGGTATTGCAGAGGTTGCAGCATTGCTGCAAAATCAGAAAGCTGTGAAGGCTTGCCAAGGAGTAGGTAATTTACTGTTTCACAAAATAACACATGGCAGGAACCACAAGAACAAACGTCTCCTATGTGTAAAATGTGTCTTGCACTGAAGTATAAAGAGTAAAGTTATGCCATCCCATTCATATCATCCTACTTTTGAAGCATTCTTTTGCATACTAAAACAAATTCCATGAAGAAACTGCTGGAGGGAAGATCAAGGAAGAAGAAAATGTTGTCTCAGAGATGTCTGATTGGATTTGTCACTCAATGTGATGTTAGCCATTTTAAACACGTTAGCCAAACCATACACTGGGATTTCATGGTGAGCTTAGCTGGGAACTCCCTACGCCACAGGATTCTGTGTCCCAGCTTCTCCTGTAAAAGAATGTTGTTACACAGTTCACTGTGTTGACTTAAATATTTTTTGGCCTTTGACCCTCTTGAAAATTTTTACAACTCTGATGACCAAAAGTCTTCAGCCTTCCAACATACAGCTGTGCACTGTTCTGAGAATTAGCACTTGCTTTGGCCTATTAGACAATATGGCATGGAACAGTAAATGGATTCTAACTTCAGGTCAAAAAGGATAACCTTGCATATGGCTACTTTTCAGCAGCAGTCGAGAACAGTATTTCAAAATGCTTACCTTGGCTACAAAGGCTGCAACCCTGTTTCTTGAGGATAACGTATTCTCGGTTGGGCTTAGGAAGCTTCCTCCTATACTGAGACTTCTGTTCAGTCCCAAATTGTTGCCAAGCTGTCCAAGTGCAGTTGAATACAGAACTGGAGTTGTAGCCAGACCTCCGCTGACAATGTTGCTTGTGATTAATGATTTGTTTTTATGGCGCTCCCGGAGGAGCTTAGCATTGGCTTCTTCAAATCTCTCGTTAGCTCTGAAACATTTGGAAGCATACAAAGAGTTACCTTTGGTAGTAATACCTTCCCAAAGCTACCCTCCAGATCCTTAACTGTTATTTGACTTCTGAGATTAGGAGTGTCTAAAAATAGCACATCATTTGACCTGAGCTTGTTTGGAGGGCCTGTTTCTAACAAGTCACACTAGGTGCAAGGAGCAGCAAGTGTTATCAACGCTTAGGACTGCCCAGTATGAGGGCTTCAAAGCCTTCTGTGAAAGCCATGTGTTTACATAGCTTCTTCTGGAAGGTAGGTCACCTCTATAAAAACTCTGGGCTGGCCTCCTCTTCCCAACGAAACCTCAAACCTCAAAGCTCAAACAGAGCTACTGCTAAAACAGAAGCCAAAAAAGATCACTTCTATTTTTGCTTGACAGAATAGAAATCTGTTCTCTGAGAGGCCTATGTTTATTCAAACAATAAAGGACATGAAATTCATCTTTTCTGTTGTACAGAGGATGATGAGATAAGAGATTCGCAAAAAGACCTGCCAGTTAAAACAACATCACCTGGAAAAGTATCCAGTTAATGCCATGATCAGTGGTGTTCCTGCTGAAACACTAAAGACAACGGAAGGCCTGTTGAATGGGAAGGGTCTTAAGGTACTTTCCCCACAAACATAGGCTTTTGCACATAATCCTGGCCAGGTGCAAAAGAGGAATTAACAAGGAAAATACCTGAGGAAAAAGGAGTCTCTTATTGCCAGTCCAAAAAAAGCACGGACTTACCTTTCCAGTTTCTTTGCTAGGCATCTTCTAGTTTTCACTTCTTCCAGATACAGCCCCTTGTACTTTTCCACTTCTGCCTGAGCGCATTCTTTTGGAAAAGTACTCTCCTGTTGAGCATTTTTTATCTTGTCCAATTCACATTCAAGATCTCTAATTCTGTCTTTTAGCTGGTTTCTCAGTGAAGCATGATGACTGGCTCTGATTTGTTCTAGTCTGTCCTGGGAGGCTGCCTGTGCCTGAAGGAGACAGTGAACATTCAACCACCACAAAGAAAAAGAGAACTCTCCCCACCTGTCAATTGCATGTACCCAATTTCAAGGGCCCAGCTTCGCTCAGAGAGGCGGCTGTGCCTCCTCACTACCATCAGCAATCAAGGCAGAACCCTGGAGCTACCACCAGAGTAAATAATTATTTACCAGGGTAAATAAATCTTTTCACTCAGGAAGAAGCCCAAATTACTACTACTATTCAAAGTTACTAAAGAAAGGACACTATCTCTGTAGGACAGGGCACGGAGAACAGGATTCCGCAAAGACATCAGCAGGATGCCTCAGCTCCACCCCATCTCCACACCTGCAACTTCAGTCACTTCTTTTCTGAGCACTCTCCCCGTACAAGGATAAAGCTGGACCTGTAGGTCTGGCCACGAGAGCTGGAAGGTGCAAAAGCCCTTCAAGCACCTACAGTGAGAACCAGACCAGCGGACAGAGATAGCCCCGAGCACTGCAAAATGGAAATCTTCTTTGGGCAAGCTCTTGATTCAGGGTCCTGCTGGCACATTACACACCATGGGAGCACTGCTGCCCAACCCTATTCCCTTCTCCCACTGCCCTTCAGCACAGACACAAGTGCAGTGCTAACACACACAATCGGGCACCCAAAGCAAAACACTAAAAGATGAGGCCCACAACCAAAGTCTCCATAGTGCCGACAGACACACGTCAGAAAGTCACTTACTTGCAAAGGCAGATTGACTTCTTGTAGTTTTTGTCTTATNCCCACAACCAAAGTCTCCATAGTGCCGACAGACACACGTCAGAAAGTCACTTACTTGCAAAAACAGATTTACTTCTTGTAGTTTTTGTCTTATTTCTTGGCCAGCTCTTTCTTCAACCTGCCTTTTATATTGTTCTATTTGGCTGTGATCCACCAGGGTAGTGTCCAAGTG